>JAJOOB010008777.1:0-63681 GCA_029582485.1 Solanum tarapatanum | reverse complement strand
ATTCATTTAATCAAATTTTGACCTATATATATAATGTAATTTTTCGCCGAAGGGGTGTCGCTTGACACCCCTTCCCCTAGTATAGCTCCGCCCTTGCGAGTATTAATTAAAAAGAAGATCAAAACCTTTTCAATTTTTATTTCATGTAAATAAATAATTAAGAAGCACAAAAACTAGTGTTTCTAAAAGGCATATAACTTTTAATAGTTCAAATATGTTGTTTTACCAATAAGCCAATTCATTTGTATAAAAGAATAACTAATATAATCATTTTTGTTCCTAATCATAACAACATGCAAGATATAATATTTATTATGTGATCACAATCATTAACCTTATATTTTATTAGTAGAAATGGTACTTCATTAATCACTAAAAGATAGGTGTGAACATGTGTAATGACCCTCATGGTCATTTATATATTTTTACGTGCTTTTACTATTTTACCCTTTTCGTAGCTTCCTTATAGATTTTCTATAGTACTAGGTTAAGTGGCACACTTCTCGAGGTGGTTGGGTGAGTTTTGAATTGGTTTTGTCATTTTGAGGCTTATGGAGTGGAAGAGTTGACTTTAGTTAACATTGAGAGATTCTGATGTCAGATGAGAATTTTTTCAGTTCTAGAAGGGTTATTTTGGTCTAGTGTGATTGTTGGTTCTGGTTTTGAGGTGTTCATTTTGAGTTGGTACCATTAGGCGTTTTAACTTTGGGCTTTTGGTCAAAGTTTGACTTCAGTCAATATTCCTAGCAAAACGCATTCGAATGAATATTTTGCCAGTACATTTAGCTCTGAAGTTCCAAGTTCGGTCTAAAACAACTTTTGGTTCGGTTCCCGAGAATTTTGGGAAGAGTTTATGGTGTTAAGGTTTTTGTTTTACTTTTCTTTGTAAGTGTTAACTTTTGTCAACATTTTGACGAGACGACCTCTGCCGGTTGTTTCATCATTTGTGATGAGTCCGGAATGTTGTTTCTAATTTGGTAACATAGTTTGTTTGCATAAACGGGGTTCCAAATGAATTGTGAACCCTTGTTGGGGTATTTTTCATTGTTGATAAACTACTGATGCAGTGCTGCTGGTGCAACACTACCTTCTTATTCAGGTTCGCGGGCCTTTTGGTTGCGTTCATGGACAACAACCTTCGTGACCTCCGCATTCATGTAGGTTCCACCGTGATGGTATATAGTTTCCTCCCTAGCCTTCATATTCACAAGGGTTAGCTCCCCCGGTCCTTGCATTCACGGGTCTCTCACTACATTTGTGAAGGGTCATCTTGGTTGACCTTTGCGTTCGTGAAGGAAAATCACTAGCACTTTAGTCTTTTTAAAAGACTCATTTTAACATGCATTTTCCCATTTCAAGACTTGGTAATTGACGCTTTTTGGAGAAATTCTTGTCAAATTTGGGTGATTCTTGTTTGAGTGCGTCAAAGAATTGCATGGGCATGTTCTGGGGTCGTTGTACCTTCCGTATACCTTGGTAATTCCCATAAATTTATTCACCATTTTTTATCCTTGCTGAGCTCAATTTTGGAGGGATTGTTCAGGCTCAATGATGGCTCAGATTGTGGCCATTTTTGGGGCACAACTTCCTTAAGTAGTTTAAGACCTCGTGACGGAGTCAATTTTGGGACTCTGTATGTGGGTCCAATATTTGCATTTTTGAGTTGATGTAACACCCCAGAGTCATGGAGTCTAGAAATGGATCAAGTGGGAAAATCACAAGCCAAAGAAGTAGACCGTGGAACCCTCCACAAAACCCCATACGCGACGTGAAGGGGACCACGGTCCGTTAAAGGGCTCGTGTTAGGTTTCCAGAACCTTCCCCATGTGAGGATCACTTTGACGGACGCCTAGACGGCCTGTGGTGAGGTTGACGTGCTGTCAAAGTGGTCGTCAAGTGGGTAAAGTTAGTAAGGATCCTCCCCTAGCCACTAGTTAAGGGCCACAAGCATCACAATGGACCGTGAAGCCCCACACAGATCATAAGGTCATCCATGAAGGGTTTTCAACAGACTTAGATTTTAGGGTCAACTTCAAACGATCATATCTTTTAGCACAAAATAATTAGGTGGCCCATGTACTATCAAATTAAAAGCCTCTGAGTCCTCTTTTCAACGCCACTAAGTTTGCCCAATTCCCATCTCGAAGTAAAAAGTTATGCCTGAATTAGTGAAATACTGTCAGGCTAAATTTCTTCACGACCCATTTTTGACGGGCCGTGGTGGTCATGACGACCCGTGATGGGCTTCCAATGAGCCAATTCAGCAGATTTTATGTCAGGGGTTATTGGGTCTTTTTTCAATTATTTTAACTCAATACTAAATCGTTTTTCCTTCTACCCAAGGCCTTATATAATGATTCTAAACCCCCAAATCACCTAAACTAAATTCATTTTCTTAAATTTCCTAAAGTTGATCAAACTCTTTCTTTCTCTAGAAATTGAAGAAGAAAGCTAGGGTTTCAAGATTAAGCCTCCAAAATCCTCCATTGCTTTCAAGATTTTGGCATCAAGGTATGATAGTTTTCATCAATGGATTCCTTCGATCCATAGAGTTCCCAAATTCTCCTATTTTCAAAGTTAAAAATCCCCAATTGAGTTAGGGTTTTCTTCAATATCCATAGGTTCTCTTCAATGTTGATGTAAATGATTGAATTATGATCTCTTATGCATGAATTCATGAAATACTATGGTTTTTATGATGATTCCCCATGAACCCATGTAAATCCCATATTTTCCAATTATGATGATATAATGTGGGTTTGGATTATGAAAGAAGATTTTTATTAAATTAAGCATGAATTGATAGAATTATATGATTTTATTATGAATTTCTATGAACCCATATCTAACCCATGATTTCTAGATGTTGATGATTGAAAGTGGGTTTTGAACCTTGAAAGGTGAATTATCAATTATGCATGTTCTTGTGAAGTTTAGGAAATGTTTTAAGGGTGTGTTGAGAGTGAAGTATCAATGATGTTGTTATGATTGTGTTGTTGAAAGGATTTCTCATATACACATTTATACATGATTGTGAAAGGTATTCTCACATGATAAGGGTTCTTAGGGTTGAAAGGCTTTCTCACCTAAAATGAACCAATGCTAAGAAGCTAATCTAATAAAGAGGCAAGAGGCGATTACCCATGTTCCTTTATGATCTAGTATGAAAAGATCATGGACGGTGAAAGGTTCTCTCACGCATGGTCTAAGGAGTTATCCTATGATAAGACAAGGGGTGACTACCCATGTCTTTTAAAGATAAGATAAGTCGAGACTTAATAAATACTCTGTGGGAATTTATTCTTAGCACTGAAAGGATTTTAAGATGGAAGCTCTCCCGAGTTGAGGCCAAGTTTCTAGAAGCAATCTTCTTATCCCTTACCTATGTGCCCCCATAGGATGATCTCCTAGATAAATATAAGCTAGTGGATCCACTTAAGGTAGAAGTTCATGGTTCTACCTTGGCAAGTAGGACAATCTTTTTCGGTGTGGGAGACATCGGGGATCATATTATAGCTCACATGGTCTTTATGTGAGTTAAGGCTCATTTTCACAATAATAATGAACTAAGGTTACTTCAACAAGTATCTCACATGTGTTCAAAGAGGATGTTCATTTGCATTGATCACAATTTTATGACTTATCATTTCTATTTCTCAAAATACATGTTTCAGCTTTATCATTGCATACTTATGAAAATGTCCCTTTTTAGCATGATTTAAATGTTTTATGTATGGCTATCATACTTGGTACATTGTTTTGTTCTAGCGCATACTCTTGCGTACATTTTCCCAAATGTAGGGTCTGACAGTCAGGGTTCTCAGTTTCGTGGCTAGAGGTTGATTTTAGAGATTTCAAGCTTTGGTGATTCCTCATGCTTCGAGGACAGATCTTCATTGGTTTTAGTTTTTGTCTTGCTTTCATTTTTGGACATGATGTATGGGCTAGTCCCAATTTCATTCTTATGTATTATATGGCTAATGAGACAAAGTGTTTATACTTTTGCTTTACTTTTATAAAATATTTCGTACTTGAAATGTTGTTTTTAATTCCTTTATTCTATTTCTTATGTTAGGAATGCTAAGTTGCTTGTATGGGGCCTCTCGGGGTCATATACGCCATGTTACATCTAAGGGGTATCCTTGGGTCGTGACAAACTTGGTATTCAGAGCACAAGGTTTAGAAAGGTCTTAGGATGTCTCATAAGCCACATCGAGTAGAGTCTTGTTCATATGTGTGAAGCGCGCCATATTTATGAATGAGAGTCTATAAGATGCTTAGGAAACTTCACTTCTTTCATTACTTTAAAGTTGTGCGATAGAGTGTAACTCTAGGTGTCTTTCTTTCCTAACCCTTATTTTTTCTTTTATAGAATATGCCTCCACAAAGGAATCTCGTGAGATGGAATAGGAATGTTCATGAAAATGTGAGACATAAGGTTCCCCAAGTGTCGATCAACCCTTTGGCTGAGCAAGTGACTAATGATGAGTTTCGAGCCTATTTTATGCATTGGCCCAAGCTATGATGGCTCAAGCAAATAGGGAGGTTGTGGCTCTCATAAACCTAAGGGTGGGTACGGCGGAAACTAGAGTGAGGGACTTTATTAGAATGAATCCTCTGGAATTTCTTGGTTCTAATGTTTAGAAAGATCCTCAAGAGTTCCTTGATGAGGTGTATAAGGTGTTGATGGTCATGGGAGTGACTCCAGTGGAAAAGGCAGAATTGGCCGCTTATCAACTTAAGGTGTTGCTCAAGTGTGGTTCAACCAATGGAAAGAAGAGAGAGCAGTAGATGAGGGTCCTCTTGATTAGGAGAAATTTAAGGTTGTTTTTCTTGATAGGTTCTTTCCCATTGAAATGACAGAGGCAAAAGTACTTGAGTTCATTAACCTTCTCCAAGGAGATATGAGTGTGAAGGAGTATGCTTTAAAATTAACACAATTGTCTAAATATGCTCCAACTATGGTTGTCGATCCAAGGGCAAGGATGAGTAAGTTTGTGTCGGGTGCTTTCGACTTAGTGGTCAAAGAATGCCTAACCGCCATGCTTGTTAAGGATATGGATGTTTCTCGGTTGATGATACATGCACAACAAATAGAAGAGGAAAAACTTAAAGAGAAAACTAGGGATTCAAAGAAGGGAAGAAGGGATGATGGTGAGTCTTCACATTCAAGGTCCGACGGAGGAAATTGTTATCAAGGTAAGGGTGGTAGTGAGCAAATGTGGCCCAAGTGTAGGGAATGTGGGAGAAGACATGAGGGTAAATGTCTAGCCGATTAAAATGCTTGTTTTGGGTGTGGAAAGAGTGGTCACAAGAAAAGAGATTGTCCAATACTTATTTCTAAGAGAATGGATGGTAGGCAAGATCAAACTCAAGAAGATCATGAGGGTTCCCCGGATGCTGTAAATGGTAAGTTAAGGTCTTTTAGCTTGCGGTTATGTATTGCTTATTGTTGACTGTTTTGTTGGATATAGTAAGACTCCATGTATGGAGATTGTGTTTGGAGTAGTTCTTAAAATCCTTATGGAAACTTCTTACGTGTTTACTTGTATCAATGGTTTAGTGGTTGTTAAGACGTTGGTGTTATGTTTAGATTGAGAGAGTTGGATTTGAAAATACTAGTGGGGTTTGCTCCCAAGGTGGAGATAGAGTGCTTCATGGTTGGTACGTGAGTAGAACTATGTTGGTTTTGGAAGAATTCCTTGTTATGGTTAGATGAGTGAAAGCTGGAGGCGATGTGACTTCTTAGTATCCCTATCTCTTTCCTTTATCTTCGAGTCTAGCTTGAGGTCTTAGCTCGTCATGGTTCACTCTTTAGGATTTAGGTGTCTTAGTCATCCCCATATTTCCTCATGCATGCATGCTTATGGAAAATTTGATTTTCAAAAATATGATTAAGTTTAATTGATTACTTTATGATTATGTGCATTTGAGTATGATCTCGCATATTTTTCCTGTGAAAAGATGTTTTAAAAGTATGTTTTAGCTTGGAGTTGAAGCTTCCTCCTCGGATATGTGCATTTATATGATTGCTTTCATGTTGGGCTGCTAGGTTTAGTTGCTAATTCCTTATGATGTTTTGACTATGTTTTAGCTGGGAGTCGATATTCCTCCTTGGTTATGTGCATTTTGATGAAGTTGCATTATGATTGGGTTTTAGTTTCTCTCCTACTCTCTTTGTGCTAGTTGAGTTCCATTCGAGAACGAATGTTCCCAAGGGGGAGATAATGTAACACCCCGGAATCAAGGAGTCTAGAAATGGGTCAAGTGGGAAACTTACAAGCCCAAGAAGTGGACCATGGAACCCTCCACAAAGCCTCAGACGGGCTAAAAGGGGACAACGGTCTGTTAAGGGGCTCGTGGAAGGTTTCCACAACCTTCCCCATGTGAGCATCACTTTGACGGACGACTAGACGGCCTGTGGTGAGGTTGAACAGCCGTCAAAGTGGTCGTCAAGTGGGTCAAGTGAGTAGGGGTCCTCCCCTAGCTACTGTTTAAGGGCCATGAGCATCACAACAACCCGTGAAGCCCCACACGGACCGTGAGGTCGTCCGTGAAGGGTTTTCAATAGACTTAGAGTTTACGGTCAACTTCAAACGATCATATCTTTTAGCACAAAATGAATTAGGTGGCTAATGACCTATCAAATTAAAGGTCTCTGAGTCCTCTTTCCAACGTCACCAAGTTTACCTAATTCTCATCTCGGAGTAAAAAGTTATGCCTTAAATAGTGAAGCACTGTCATGCTGAATTTCTTCACGGCCTGTTTGACGGGTTGTGGTGGTCATGACGACCCGTGATGGATTTCAGTGAGCCAATTCGGCAGTTTTTAAGTGAGGGATTATTGGGTCTTTTCCCAATTGTTTTAACTCACTACTAAATCGTTTTTCCTTCTACCCAAAGCCCTATATAATGATTCTAAACCCCCAAATCACCCAAACTAAATTCATTCTCTTAAATTTCCAAAAGTTGATCAAGCTCTTCCTCTCCAAATATTTCTCATTCTAGAAATTGAAGAAGGATAGGGTTTCAAGACCAAGCCTCCAAATCCTCCATTTCTCTCAAGCTTTTGGTATCAAGGTATGATAGTTTTAATCCATGGATTCCTTCCATCCATGGAGTACCTAAATTCTCCTATTTTCAAAGTTAAAAATCCCAAATTGATTTGGGGTTTTCTTCAATTGCCATGGTTTCTATTCAATGTTGATTTAAATGGTTGAATTATGATCTCTTATGCATGAATTTATGAAATACTATGGTTTTTATGATGATTCCCCATAAACCCACGTAAATCCCATATTTTCCAATTATGATGATATAATGTGGGTATGGATTATGAAAGAAATTTTTATGAAATTAAGCATGACTTGATAGAATTATATGATTTTATTATGAATTTTTATGAACCCATAACTAACCCATGATATATAGATGTTGATGATTGAAAGTGGCTTTTGAACCTTGAAGGGTGAATTATGAAATTATGCATGTTCTTTTGATGTTTATGGAAATTTTTTAAGGGTGCTTTGAGAGTGAAGTATCAATGATGTTGTTATGGTTGTGTTGTTAAAAGGATTTCTCATATACACATTTATGCATGATGATGAAAGGTATTCTCACATGATAAGGGTTCTTAGGGTTGAAATGCTTTCTCACCTAAAATGAACCAATGCTAAGAAGCTAATCTAATGAAGAGGCAATAAGCTATTACCCATGTTCCTTTATGAGATAGTATGAAACGATCATGGATGGTGAAAGGTTTCTCACGCATGGTTTATGGAGCTATCCTATGATAAGACAAGGGGTGACTACCCATGTCTTTTAGATAAGATAAGTCAAGACTTAATAACTACTCTGTGGGAATTTATGCTTAGCACCGAGAGGATTTTGAGATGGAAGCTCTCCGATGTTGAGGTCGGGTTTCAAGAAGCAATCTCATTATCCCTTACCTATGTGCCCCCATAGGATGATTGTCTAGATATACATTAGCAAGTGGATCCACTTAAGCTAGAAGTTCATGGTTCTACCTTGGCAAGTAGGACAACCCTTTTCGGTGTGTGAGACACCAGGGATTATGTTATATCTCACATGGTCTTTATGTCGGTTAAGTCTCATTCCCACAATAATAATGAACTAAGGTTACTTCAAGAGGTATCTCACATGTGTTTAAAGATGATGTTCACTTGCATTGATCATGGTGTTATGACTTATCATTTCGAACTCTCAATATAAATGTTTTAGCTTGATCATTGCATACTTATAAAAATGTCCCTTTTCAGCATGATTTAAATGTTTTATGCATGGCTATAATACTTGGTACATTATTTTGTACTAACACATACTCTTGCCTACATTTCCTTAAATGTAGAGTCCGATAGTCAGGGTTCTCAGTTTCGTGGCTATAGGTTGATTTTAGAGATTTCGAGCTTTGGTGAGTCCTCATGCTTCGAGGAAGGATCTTCATTGTGTTTAATTTCTTTCTTACTTTCAGTTTTGTACATGATGTATGGGCTAGGCCCAATTTCATTCTTTTGTACTTGATGGCTAATGATACGAATTGTTTAGACTTCTGATTTACTTATATTAAATGTTTTGGACTTGAAATGTTGTTTTTAATAACTTTGTTCTATTTCTTATGTTATGAATTCTATTTGGCTTGTATGGGGCCTCTCGGGTTCCTATACGCCATGTAACAGCTAGGGGGTACCCCTGGGTCATGACAATTTAGTTTCTTATTTCAAATTCTTTTATTAATTATGTTATCATTGTGTTTGTTTTTGTGTTCTCGTGGAGTTGTTGATAGCTTGCTTGTCACGCCCAGAGCCTACACCCTAGGCGGGACTGGCACTCGAGAACCATTTATGGCCCCAAGTGAACCCTTGGCCTGGCTTAACTTATAGCGGAAGACTTAAATAACAAGAAACAGTCTCAAAGGATAACTCATGCAATAACTTAAAGAACTATAAGACTAGCCAAAATGATAACTCAAGTCTTAACATAAACAACTGAAAATGGAAAGACTAAAGAACTATAACTATCCTTCTATGAAGCCTCTACAACAAAGAGGGATGTCGGTACAAGGCCCTCGATCATCCTAACAAATGAAGTTCTAAAAGAATGAAAAAGGGGTCCTCCGAAAAGCAAAGAGGCTCACCAACTGACTCTGAGTGCTTAATTGGATCAACGAGGCGCTGGATGCTGATCCTGGTTACCTGTATCTGCATCATATAATAATGCAGGCCAAATGACATCAGTACATTGAATGTAGGAGCATGCGAGGGGGAAACTAAACAAGACATAAGCTTGAAAAGAATCTGAAGAGAACATTTACCTTAGCTTTGCTCAACTCATGGATACTCAACTCAAATACAGAATAAAAAAACAGTAAAAGTGCAGTATGAGAATTATAAGAATCGTATACTTGAGTTCCATATTGTTATTTAGACCCTTGAGTCAAGTTGTTCATGCCTATAAATTCCGCATGAACTCCATCAGTTGAGTATCTTTGAGAGGAGTAGTATCTTCAAGTTCTAAGTCTTAAGTACTGAGTTCTTAATCATTTTGGGATTATATTCCTAATTATGAGACTACTACATGTTAGCATGAAGGTCCTTAAGTTGAGTAGTTCATGCCTGTAATTTTGCATGAACATGATGAGTCGAGCAGTCTTGAGATGAGAAGTATCATTGAGTCCTTGATTTGAGTAGTTCATGCCCATAATTCTGCATAAACCCTACGAGTCGAGCATTCTTGAGATAAGTAGTATAATTGACTTCTTGTGTTCTAGAGTTGTTGAGTTCCAAGTATTGAGTTCTATGCATTGTTATTGAAAACCTTGAATTGAGTCGTTCACGTCCATAATTCAGCATGAACCCTATTTTAAGAAGTCTTTATACAAATTGTTTTAAAACTTGTTTTAAAGACTTGAGCACTGAGTTGAGGAAGAGTAGAGCTGAGTTAATTTTCTTTAAAATGATATATAGGAATTAAATATTCCCAAGAGTAAATATTTTTACATTTAAGATGAGAGGAAACTGATATTTCCAAAAGAATTTTGAGCAGTTAGAGTACCATTTCTTTTAAGAGAACGATTTTTGAGTAATAATCTCAAAACAACAGTAAGAGTTATGTTTTTAAACATATGAGCTAGTTATATTTTGGAAGTAGTATTGAGCACCGATATGAGGGAGAGTTCAGACAACTCACAGCCTCCATAAACCATGTAGCCAATGTGGGTAGAAAGGGTCATACTTTTTAGATGATTCCTTAATGCTTTTTAGCATAGACTAGTGGATCCACTTATTAGTAGGTTCTATACCCCGGCAAAAACTAGGATAGTTATGGCAGCGTGGGCTAGATGATGTATCATCACATAAATCATAGTGATGGTTGTCGGTTAGAGAATCTTCCACAGAGAAATTTTGTATTTTTATATACAAACTGAGTATTATTATACTATTTAAATACAATGAATTACTATCTATAGTTTTACAGCTTTCTATATATTGCATCTTTTGATGTTGCTTTACCCTTGAGTATCCAGAGTTGAGTATCTTATTTTTTAGTTGAGCCCTATATCTTTAAGTTGGGTATCTAATCTTTGAGTTGAGTATCTTATTCTTGAGTTGAGTTGAGTTGAGTGAGTTGAGAAGAGGAAAGTATGTTTCCTCTTTATCAAAAGTTTAAGCTTATTTCTATGCTTTAGAATTCCTCTTACATGCTCGTACATTCCATGAACTGATCCATTTGGCCTTCATCGTTTCATGATGCAGATACAGGTACTCAAGATCATCAACAGGAGTTTTGTTGAGGTCATGTGATATTCCAGTTCACTTTGGCGAACCTTCTTATAATCTGGAGGACTTCACCTTTATCTTACAGTTAGTATTTTGAGATATCGTGGGTCTTGTCCCGAGATCCTTCTGTAATAGTAGAGGCTTCACAGATAGACAGAGTTGAGGAGTTTATGTATTTACTTTTATTTTGAATATTGTACACACTTTCTAAAAGGTTGAGTATTTGAGTTCAATGAAATTTAATTCAGTTTTAAACTTTTGTATGCTTGAGTTAGTCTTCCGCTTGTAGCCAGCTAGGATGAGGGTTCGCTTGGGGACCAGCAATGGTTCTTGAGTGTCAATCATGTCTAGGATGTAGGCTCAGGTCATGACACTTTTGGCCTAAGTTGTCTATTCAAACGAACCAATACTTTATGAAGGTTATAGGTGATCGGATAAAGAGGCCAAAGTTGTTCAAGTTTCTTCCAAAGAAAAGGGTAGGCTCAAAAGGTTTCAAGTTAGGTTCACACTCTCACAAGGTGGCCACAAAGAGGTATAATATCAATTTTTGGTTCACTCTTCACAAATTGTGCCTAAGATCATTTCAATCGCTTGTTTCAATCAATCAATTGGACTAACGGGGCACATTCTAGGTGTTATCAAGCACATAATTCAAGACAACCTCACACTCATGGCATTCAACACAATTATCAAACAAGACACTACAATTTTTAGCTAGCGTGCAATGATTTCACAAGAGATTGACTCATTAACTGGCTAGTCACAACGAGATGCTAAGAGTCCACATATGACCTATGTTACTCAATTTGCCAATCGTAGCCACACACTCATATCGTTCAATTGAGAGCACTATTCAAGTCATCGGTATTGATCACAACCGACACTCAAAATTGCAAGAGAACAACCACAACCAAACACATCAAGAGGTGGCAAATTTTTAAAATCGGTTCAAAACCATATGCAATTCAAAACAAAGGACAAACACAATGGATCAACACCATATATATATATATATATATAACACAAGGTACAATCCAACATTCACAAAAAAAATAGCAAATATCCATAAAATATCCCAAAAGAGGTAGGTATGGAAATACCTCACCCCGCCAAACTAATCTAGTACTTGTCCTCAATTGCAAAGAAATAACAAAACAGACTGTAAATGACAGAAATGGAGTAAAAAGGGTCATCCTACAAGGCTAAGCATAGTATGAGCTCTGCATATCGGTGACTCCATCTGTCTGAGTATCAGTGCTCGGCTCATTGATAAGTCCACGATTTCGACTCATTTAGGGCTTTATTTGGATATATTTAGTGTCTTAAAATGCTTATTTTGTGCCAATAACTCATGTAAAATCCTTGATTTCCAGGTATTTGGATTGAGAAACAAAGCACAGACACTAATTTGCAAAGAGGAATGAAGCAAGCTGAAAGAAAGAAAAGAGAGCTTGGTGATCGCCAAGTCCATTTGGTGACTCGTCAAATGGCTATTACCTCGCCTAAAGTTCTAGTATGCCAAGCCATAAAGGAGAAAATCAAGTTGGCAAAAGAAAGAAGCAGTCGGTGAATCGCTGAGTGGTTCTGCGATGCAATGTTAGATCTCCCAAACTTACAGACCTTGAGGAAGTTGAAGGCCAAATCAAGAAGGCAATAAAATGGGTCAAAGGGCGGATCACCGAGCTGATCGGTGAGCTCGACTTACTGCACCGAATATCCTTCGCAGCATATTTTTGGCAACTATAAATACGTTTTTAAACATTAAGTTTAGGGGAGAGATTAGATTGTAGAGTTTTTATAATTATCAAATATCTTATTTTGAACTCTAAGTTTGGAGACAAGTTCTCCTTAGCTTTGAAGAATTGAAGTTTTCCATCTTTGAGAAATTGGAAGTGGGTCTTTGAGATTCTTCAATTTGGACCTCTGTAAAGACAAAATTAATCGTACCCAGTTGATGGAAACACAATTTGGTAACAATTTTTATTTTTTTATGATGTGTAGCTAAAACCCCAATTCTCGGGGTGTGATAATGTGATTATGGGCTGATTTAGCTTATGGGTATTGTTAATTATTAGTTTAAATGTTGTTTAGAAGTTATTTCAATCAGTAATTATGGTTCAATTTAAATAATTTTAGTTGCAAATGCAATTCTACCTTCGTGTTTTTGGCTTGCTCGAGAGAAAAGTTTTCAAACCAAGATTACTAAATTGATGGTCTGTGGATATTGGGATGTCATGGGTTTAGCTCGAGAGAGTGAATCCTAAACCCGTTTCCACAGATTCAGCTCGAAAGAGTAAATGGACTAAAGCGTAGGTTATTCTTATTTGCATGCTTGTTAGTGTTTGAGAGAAACCAACTTGATTCGGGATAAATTGTTCGAGAGAAAGTTTATCCCCTCTAAAGACTAGCTTATTCACTAATTTACAGTTATTTACTAACCGTTGCAATTACCCATTTGTCTACATTAGCCTATAATCGAATCACATCCCAAGAACCTGTCTCATTATTGTTATTTTGTAGTATTTGTTGCTGTTGTAGTTGATAATTACAATCAAAACCCCCTTATTTGACATTCGTGTCACCCCCTGATTTACATTATGTTTTTATTTGAAAATGTCTATTTCTATGATTGACTTGAACATATTTGTACTTTACTTTGGAATCTTAAACACGTACCACTCCCTGTGGGATTCAACCCCAACTCATTTAGCTGGGTTATTGTACTGACTAACGATCGTAAACTCTTAGAACTGGATTAAGTGTCCTTGATAACGTTAATCAAAATGACGTCGTTGCCGAAGAGTGGTGTTGGTTAAGATTCTTTAGTTAAGTTGAATTTTGTTCTTGTTAGTTATAGTTGAATCTACTTACTTTTAGTTTTGGTTTTCATATTGCTTGTTTAGAGCAGAATATAGAAACATGTCTTGTAGCAACGGTGACCAAATGGACCACTCTCCTTTGAGAATGATGATACTTAGGGATAACATCCTAAGTTTCAGGCAAATGGAGGATGAGTGAATCCATGAGTTGTGGCTGAGATTTAAGTCACTATTGTTGCAATGCCCAGCTCAAGGAATCTCAGATAACATGCTACTAGACTACTTCTATAGAGGTCTTGGTCTGGAAAACAGAGGAGTGGCTGACCAAATTTCTCCGGGGGGTCTCACACGACTACCCTATGCAATAGCAGCTCAGCTCCTTGATCACATGGCCAAGACCAACAAAGAGACTGAGAAGGACCAGATTTTTTCCACATTGTTGACTCAGCTGGATCTCGTGGCCAAGCAAATTATGGAATTACAGGTACCGTACAAAAATAAAGATCGGTACACTCCCCCTCAAGAGCGTAGAAAGTCCATGGAATGCGAGGGTGGACAAGTAGAAGAGATATTTAATGAATCTATAATTTGGACTCTTTTAGGGCTTTATTTTGATAGATTTAGTGTCCTCAAATGCATATTTTGTCTCAATAACTAATGAAAATCCTTGAGTTTCAGGTATTTGGAGTTAGAGACAAAGCATGGACACTATTGGGCAGAAAGGAACAAGGAAGCTGAAAAGAATGAAGAAAAGACGGCCTGAGGATCACCTAAACCATTAGGCGAGTCGCCGAATGGCTATGGTCTCGCCTAATGTTCTAGTGTGCCAAGCTCTGAAGGAGAAAATGGAGTCAGCGAGATAAAGGAGCAGTCGGCGAGTCACCGAATGATTCCGCGATCTCCATCGCCCAATGTTACAAAACTTAATTTTGCTGAAGGCCAATGCAGAAAGGCGATGAACCAGACCAAAGGGTGGATCACCGAGTGGATCAGTGATCCCGACTAACTACACCAAGTGGTCCTTCGCAACACACTTTTTAACAACTATCAATACTTGGTTGAATTTTTAGTTTAGGAGGCAATCAGTATCAAACTTTAGAATATCAAACATTATTTACAGTTTTTAGAACTTAGAGTTTTGGAGAGTTTATTCCTTAGCTTTGAAAATTTGAAGATTTCCATTTCTAAGCAATTGGAAGTGGATATTGAAAATTCTTCATCTTAGACCTGTGTAAAGACAATGTCTATCATACCCATTTGATGAAAACACTTTTTGGGATCGATTTCTATCTATTTACTATGTCTAGCTAAAACCCCAATTCTTGGGGTGTGATTATGTGAATATGGGTTGAATTTACTGGTGGGTATTGCTAATAGATAGTTAATTTGTTGTTTAAAGGTGATTTCATTCAGTAGTTGTGTTTGAATTTAATGGGGTTGTAGTTGCAAATACAATTTTATCTTCGTGTTTTTTACTTGCTCAAAAGAGAGGTTTTAAAGACAAAACTACTGAATCGATAGTATGTGGTTATTGGGTTGTCGTGGGTTCAGCTCGAGAGAGTGAATCCTAAACCTTCTCCCACACATTCAACTCGAGAGAGTGAATGGACTAAGGCGAATGTTGTGCTTCATTGCCTCTTATTGGTGTTCGAGAGAAACCGATTTGATTCGGGGTAAATTGTTCAAGAGAAAATTTACCCCCACTAAAGTCTAGCTTAGTTACCAATTTACAGCGATTTACTATCAATAGCATTTACCCGGTTGTTTATTTTAGCCCATATTCCTATCACATCCCAAGAATCTCGTCTCCATATTCATATTTTTATATTACTTCTGCTTCTAGTTCATAATTGACTACATAAAAAACCCCTTCGATAATTGACACTTCTATCGTCCTTTAATTTGATATGTTTTTCTTCATATAAATCTTTAGATATAATTGACTTGAGCGAAGTTCTTACTTTTCTCTTAATTCTCGATTACAAACCGCTCCCTTGGGACTCGACCCCAACTCACTAGTTGGGTTATATTACTATTGAACGATCGTGGATGCTTAGTATTGGATGAAGCGCCCGGATATGTCAAATCAAAATTGCGCCGCTCCCGCGGAGTGGTGTTAATTGAGAATTTTTAGTTAAGTTGAATTTGCTCTTGTTA
This sequence comes from Solanum tarapatanum, assembly GCA_029582485.1. NCBI lineage: Eukaryota > Viridiplantae > Streptophyta > Magnoliopsida > Solanales > Solanaceae > Solanum > Solanum tarapatanum. The sequence goes on along the minus strand of JAJOOB010008777.1, from coordinate 47,910 downwards.
AGTGTAGTTCTACTTACTTTATTTTCAGTGTTGTTTTGCTTGTTTGTGTTGAAAACAGGAAGTATGAGCGTAAACGGCAGCAATGGCAGGCAAGTAGGCCATTAAGACAACATCGGAAACCTCAACGATGTCAACGAGCCTCATGCTAATGACCCCAATCTCATGGGCGGTATTGGTACCATTCTCTTGCCTCCGATCGAAGGAAATGCGATATTTCACATCACGAGTACTATGTTGCAACTCTTGCAACTTAAGGGGCTTTTCAGTCGTTTTGATCGTGAGGACCCTCATGAGCATATTAGAAACTTTGTGGATGTATGCGGACCGTTCTCCTCCAAGAACATATCCCAAAAGTCGGTCCAGATGAGGTTGTTCCCATTCTCTATGATGGGAGAGGCATGCAAGTGGCTGGCTGAATTTCCATGTGAATCAATTACTTCGTGGGAGGAGTTGGTTACCATATTTCAAGTGCAATTTTTCCCTCATTCAAATATGATGACTCTTCAGGATAGCATTCAGAGCTTTAAGCATCTAGAAGGTGAGCCAATACACAAAAGTTGACTGCGATTCAAGAAGTTGATTCTTCAATGCCCAACCCATGGCTTGCCTGATAATGTGTTGTTGCATTATTTTTACCGGAGTCTTGACTCGGTAAATAAAAGTGTTGCTAACTAACTTTCTCCGGGAGGTTTGATGCAACAACCTTATGTGATAGCGGATCAGCTCTTGGATGGCAAATTACCATAAATAGGGCGTGGTATACCCGTGAAGACCAAGTCTGCCCTCTCACGTTTAAGTTGATTAAGGAATAGATGGCGAAGGACCAAGAGAGGGACCAAATCATGGCCAAAATCATGACACAACTTGATATTATGTCTTAAAATATCATGGGAGCTGGTGCTCGAAGTGTCAATGTCGTGGGTGTCGGGTGTGCTAATCTGAATGAGTCCAAGTTTGAAGCCTTGTATAATGAAGAGGTAAATTTCCTAGCCAACCAAGGTTGTGGCTATCGTTCAAACTACCCGAGGCAGGGTGGTAACCAAGGTTGGGCAAGGGATGAAGGCTGGAAAGATCGAGATCGTGAATGGAGGGACTGTAATCCAAATTGAAAGGATGGGGAGAAGGATAGATATGTATCTCCCCATGAGCGCCAAAAGCCAAAGGATTCGGAAGGTGGTAGGTCTGAGGATATGCTCTCTCGTATCCTCAACAAAGTTGAAGGGTCAGACAAAATTTTAAAAAAATGAAAGAAGATGTGTCTACCCTTAGATAGACTGTCACCTCCCATTCAGTGTCAATCAAGTAGTTGGAGACCCAAATGGGTCATCTATCGTCTCATCTCAACCCGAGACAGTAGGGGGGTTTGCCTAGTGATACTATGGCTAACCCCAAGAATAAGGCTTGAAGGTGGACTTGCATCGTGCCACGACGTTAACTAAGGCGTTGCTTGGGAGGCAACCCATGTTTTTTTATTTGTTTATCTTTCTTTGTTTGGAATAATGTGTGTTGGTTGTGCAGCATAACGTGTGGAAACAGTTCGAAAAGAGGGAAATTAGCGAGAAAAATGTCCAGTCGGCGCATCACCGAAAGGGTCGGTGACCTCGACTCAAAGTGCCATTGGACTCAAGACAAATTAAACTTGGAGTCTGTAACTTTCAGCGAAAACCAGGAAATTATTGGCGAGTCGCCGACCTAGTCAGAGACCCTGATATAGTCTACCGTTTGGATCTCCAAATCAACTGGAAGTCCTACAAAATTCAGCGACGTATGTGTCTATGCAGTGCTTCGCCAAGCGAAGTGGCGAGTAAGACTAATGTCACCGAACAGGCAAAAACTGGATGATTTTGAAGGCCAAAAGGTTATATTTGTCAAACTCCTTCACTTTCCCTCTCTTTAACGCTTCACAAACTCATACCTCCACGTTATTCTCTATATTTATTTATTTTATTTTATTTTACTTTTTTTTTTTGCATTCTCTAAGTGTTTTAGTCATCGATTTGTGCTCGGAATTTGGATTACATTGCCACCTAGCAATTCAATCTTAACTTAATCAATATTAAAGGTTGGTTTTCTAATCCCCGTGTTTGTTTTTGACATTTTGAACTCTTATGCAAATGATTTTACCGTGTTGTCGTGTGCTGGGCCTCTCTGATAGGATTAGTATACTTAAATGCAGGTTTTAATTTGAATATCTTACCCGTAGTGTTTTGATTGTTGAAATCTCGTAGCTTGGTGCATTGAAATAGATTAAAATTATGTAGGGTAGTGTTTGTATGTTATGGGTCTTGTTTGAATTTGTGTTGTGCATGCTTTAATTTTTTTTAGGGGCTGCGAGGTTGATTTTGAGAGGTTGGATTGAAAATAGGCATGCTGGGTCGTTTGGCAAGCTAGGTCGAGCTCGCCGAACCACTAGGCGGTTCGCCTAATGTCCCCATCTCGCCTTTAATTTCATGCTAGGTGTTGTTAGATTCTATAACTTTTGGCGAGAAGCCTGAGGTCGCCGAAGAAACTCGGCGACTCGCCAAAAGACATCTTGATCACCCTTAGTCTGCACCACTAAATCCTTTTCGCACTATAACTTTGGATGAGCTAGTTCTTTCTCGCTCAAAGTTGTCGACGATTCGCTGAAAGGGTCTCCCATCGCCTAATTGCCATAGCTTTAAAACTAATTTTCTGTGCTTATGTTCGAATATTTCCTAACTTTGTCTTAATGCTTTGTAGACATAGCTAGACCAAAAGTTGCTGGGAAAAACATGCCACCCCGAAAGATAAGAGCACAAAATTTCAAATTAAATGAAGAGAGGTCGAATCTTCACGTAGAAACAAAAGCAAGGGCAAGAGGCCCATTTCTGACAGGAAGACTACTCCCCGAGACCCCTCTATTCCTTCATATGCCCGGGGACTTTATACAGTTGTTCGGAAATTTTTGACGGACACACCTGTAGCAACTCCTGGTGAGTTTGGTGCTTTTTTCCTTTTGAAGGAACTCCGGGCACTGATGCCCAAGTCCAAACTGATGCACCTGGCACTAATGCCCAGACAGACAAAGCGACTACTTAGACAGGATCCCCTATTTACCTTCCTCTCTGTCTATCTTTATATTGACTTATGAATATTATAATTTCGTTTGAATTTGAAGACAAATATTTTTATTTGTGGTGGGGTGAGGCTCCCCTTTTCTGTGACATTCATAATTCTTGTTTTGTTTATATTTGGGCTTTAAGCTAAAAACTGTATTTTTACACTGCTTTTGTGGATACTTGAGCTTCTGGATCCTTACTTTTAATAGTAAACGATTTTTTGCCCTTTCGAAAAATTTTGCCACCTCTTATATGTGTTGAATGTGGTTGTTCCTTTGCAAATTTGATTACCGGTTTTGATCAATACCGATGACTCGAATAGCGCTCATAATCGAACAAAAATGAATGTGCAGCTACAACGAGGCCAATTGAAGTTGCATAGACAATATGTGAACTCGTTGCATCTCGTTGTGACTAGCCAAGTATCGAATTGAGTCTCTTGTGATGAACATTGCACACTAGTGAAAGAATGAAGTCTTGTTTGACATTGGTGTCAATGCCTTGTGTGATGAGCTTACTGTGAACCATGTGTGATGACACCTAGAATTTGCCCCGCTGGTCTGGTTGACTAAGTGATGCAATTTCTTGAGATGATCTTAGGCAACTTTAAAAAGTGTGAACCAATTTGACATTATACCTCTTTTGTGGCTTACCTTGTGAGTGTGTGAACCTCTTTTGAGCACCCTTTGAGCCTTAACCTTTTTTTGGAAGAAACTTGATAACATTGCTACCTTTTATTGACCCATTACACATAATCCTCATGATCTGTGATTTGTTTGAATAGCCAACTTAGGACAAAAGCCTAAGTTGGGAGTGTGGTGAAAATAGAAGGCAAATCAAGAAAATGCAAAGAAGACCCTTTTGCCCATGTTTTGAGAAAAAAATGGAACCCCTCCATATATAAAAAAAAAAAAAGATTGAACAAGAAAAAAAACAAGAAAGAAAAAGTTGTGGAATAAGGTTGTGCAAATACAAACAAAATGGGGTTTTCAATGACCCATGGAAGATGAATAAGAGGTGACTTTTGAGCTTGAATGAAAATGATAAAGAGAATGAAAAAAAGGTGTTGTTCATATCACATTTCATGAGGATTTCAGCCTATAAGCCTAAATGACCATACCATTACACTCAGCCTCAATACAAGCCTTGAAAAGATCTTTTTGATCTTGAATGAGCTGAAGCAAAAGTCGATTGGAAAATAAAGGCAAACCTATGGGTGAAATCATGCATTGTGTTTATTTTTGTGAGTGTGAGTGGTGATCTTGATTCCGGAACTTTAAATGATTAAGCCATTGAGTGAATATGAAATTATTCTTTGTGTGAGGGCATTTGAATACCTTTGTTGAGCTTGAACTTGCATTTGAAGCAAGTATAGTGAGCTTGAGATTCTTTGGTAATGGTGAGTCACAACTTGAATCTTTGAGTGCACAATTGATCCTTGCACGAGTAAGTTGAGTCTTTTTATATGCATTCATGATTGAGTCTTCTGTAGCACTGTTTGAGAAATCCTTTTTGAACTGCTGAACTTGAGTTTTACTTGAGGAGAAGCAAAAGTTTAAATTAGGGGTGTTGATGAGTCCACCATTTAGACACTTTTAGGGAATTATTTTGATAGATTTAGTGTCCTCAAATGCATATTTTGTCTCAATAACAGACAAAGCATGGACACTATTGGGCAAAAAGGAACAAGGCAGCTAAAACGAATGAAGAAAAGACGGTCTGAGGATCGCCTAAACCATTAGGCGAGTCGCGTAATGGCTATGGTCTCGCCTAATGTTCTAGTGTCCCAAGCTCTGAAAGAGAAAATTGAGTCGGCGAGATAAAGGAGCAGTCAGCAAGTCGCGAAACGATTCCACGATGTAGTACGTCATCTCCCAACATTATAGAACTTGAATTTGCTGAAGGCCAATGCAGAAAGGCGATGAACCAGACCAAAGGGCGGATCGCCGAGTGGATCGGCGATCCCAACTAACTGTGTCGAGTGGTCCTTCGCAACACACTTTTTGACAACTATAAATACTTGTTTGAATTTTTAGTTTAGGAGGCAATCAATATCAAACTATAGAATATCAAACATTATTTTCAGTTTTTAGAACTTAGAGTTTTGGAGACTTTGTTCCTTAGCTTTGAAGATTTGAAGATTTCCATTTCTAAGCAATTGTAAGTGGGTATTGAAGATTCTTCATCTTAGACCTGTGTAAAGACAATATCTATCGTACCCATTTTACGGAAACACTTTTCGATATCGATTTCTATCTTTTTACTATGTCTAGCTAAAACCCCAATTCCTGGGGTGTGATTATGTGAATATGGGTTGAATTTACTGTTGGGTATTGCTAATAGATAGTTAATTTGCTGTTTAAAGGTGATTTCATTCAGTAGCTGTGTTTGAATTTAATGGGATTATAGCTGCAAATACAATTTTATCTTTGTGTTTTTTACTTGCTCGAGAGAGAACTTTTAAAACCAAAACTATTGAATCGATAGTCTGTGGTTATTGGGTTGTCGTGGGTTCAGCTCGAGAGAGTGAATCATAAACCTTCTCCCACACATTCAGCTCGAGAGAGTAAATTTACTAAGGCGAAGGTTGTGCTTCATTGCCGCTTATTGGTGTTCGATAAAAACCCATTTGATTCGGGGTAAATTGTTCGAGAGAAAATTTACCCCCACTAAAGTCTAGCTTAGTCACCAATTTATAGCGATTTACTATCAATAGCATTTACCCGGTTGTTTATTTTAGCCCATATTCCTATCACATCCCAAGTATCCCATCTCCATATTCATATTTCTATATTATGTGCTGCTTCTAGTTGATAGTTGACTACAAAACCCCCTTTGATAATTGACACTTGTGTCACCCTGTAATTTGATATGTTTTTCTTCGTATAAGTCTGTAGCTATAATTGACTTGAGCGTAGTTCTTGCTTTTCTCTTAATTCTCTATTACAAACCTCTCTCTTGGGACTCGACCCCAACTAACTAGTTGAGTTATATTACTATTGAACGACCGTGGATGCTTAGTATTGGATGAAGCGCCCGAATACATCAAATCAATACTCTCACTCATTTTCCACAAAGTCGAAGAACACGACAAAGTGTTGAATGAGATAAAGGAGAATGTCACACTACTGAATCAAATGACTGCTTCCCATTCCATATCTATTATGTTGCTGGAGACCCAAATGGGTCATGAGTTGTCTCGTCTCTACTCCACAATTCAAGACTGAGTTGGGAAGTAGTGCCACGACGTTAACTAAGGCGCTTCTTGGGAAGCAACCCAAGTGTTTATCTCTTTATTTTTGTTTTAGAAATAATCATATGTTGATTTTGAAGGTTGAAGTGTAGAATGTGCTTGAAAAATGCAGGTTGGTGAGCCAAAAGTCCAGTCGGTGACTCGCCAAAGAGGTCGGCAAGCCCAGGAGCAGATTGGCGAATTGTCAACCAGGTCGGCGATCACGATTTTGTCCGCCATTTGAACCCCCACATTAACTGGAGGTCCTGTAAGACTCGGCGAGGTAAGTTCCCACTCGACGTGTCGCTGAGTAGGTCGGCGAGCAGAACTTATGTCGCCGAATGGGCGACAACTGGACGGTTTTAAAGGCCAAAAGTTCAAAATCTTTCGCATTCCCTCATTTTTCTACTTGCCAAACTCACACCCGCACTATATTTTCCTATATTTTTGTGTTTTTATCGCGTTTTAGTCGTCGATTGTGTGTTCAGAGTTGGATTCTTTGTCGCCTAGCTTTTCAACTTATTTATTCGACTTCTAAGGTTGGTTTTTCGAACCGAGAACTTATATTTTATGATTTTACTCATTTGCAATTGTTCTTATCTTAGTGTTGTGTGTTGGGCCTCTCTGATCGTAATTGTATGCTTGAATACCTGTTTTAATTTGAATATCGTGCCTATAATGCATATATTGTTGATTTCCCAAATATTGTGTGCCTTAAAATTGATTAAAATTGTTGGTTTATGCTTAATTGATGTTGATTCTAGTCGGGTGAAGTCTAAGTAACCCACATTTGTGCCAAATGACGTATTTTGCACAATGATGGAGCAGTTGACGTCATTCTTAAGGGCAAAAGTCGTCAAATGGACAAATTTGGCAAAATTGGGAGAATTCTGAGTACCCGAGGGCATAAGTGTAATGGGTCTTAGTTTAATTGTATGGGTTCATCGTTTGATTTTGTTTTTCGAGTGCTGTGGGGTTGAATTTGGAAGTCGGGGTTGAGAGTAGGCACGTTGGGTCGTTTGGCGAGCTGGGTCGAGCTCGCCGAACCACTTGGCAGTTCGCCGAATCCCCTTTTATCGCCTTTAATTTCATGTTAAATCTTGATTTTGGTTCTGTAACTTTTGGTGAGAAGCCTGAGTTCACCGAGTTCACTGGGCGACTTGCCGAAGGTCCTTCTTGATCGCCCTTTCTACGCCACTATCTCCTAAAATGCAATGTAACTTTTGGCGGGCTAGTCCTTGCTCGCCGAATGTTGTTGGTGATTCGCCAAAAGGCCCATCCCATCGCTGACTTGCAAATTTTTCTGGGAATTTTTTAGCTAATCCTTCTGGCGATCCCGATCTGGCTCGCCAAAGAGATTCGGCGACTTGCCGACTGGTTCGGCGAGTTTGTCTGCAACTATTTTTTTGTGCATTTGCTTGAACTGTTCCTAATTCTTTATAATGTTTTTGCAGATATGGCTAGACCAAAAGTGGCTGATAGAAACATGCCACCCCACAACAGAGCTAAGAGAATAAAAATCAACGAGGATGCAGCAGCATCCAAGGCAAAGGCTGCTAAACTTCCCACAACAAATGGGAAGGTAAAGGGCAAGCACCTGCACCTGCGTCATCGGAGATCAGCTCCGATAGTGATGGCATATATTCCACTCGCCTCACCATTTCTGAGAGTGAGGGTGAGCATCAGGCTGCCACTTCTGAGTGTGAGAATGAGCTACTAGCAGCCCAGAGAGCGGAGCTGCATTCAAAGAGGCTAATGATCCATCTAGGATCAGTACATCCCAGTCCACTACTCATTTTCCCACTCTAGCACAGGCCGCAGTCCTAGCACCACCGGTACAGGGTCCTCCTCCTCGGTATGTGAATAGACTGAAGACTGAGGGATTGAGGACCATCATAGAGGAGAAGAGGTTGTCAAAGACAGGTACCCTGAGATCATGAGCCAACTTAGGCCAAAAGCCTAAGTTGGGGGTGTGGTGAAAAGAGAAGATGAATCAAGAAGTGCAAAGAAGTCCCCTTTGACCCATGGTTTTGAGAAATATGGAACCCCTCCATACTAAAAAAAAAAAAAAGAGAAAAAGAAAAGAAGAATGAAAAAAGAAAAAAAAATAAAAAGTTTGAAATAAAGTTGTGAAAATGCAAAAGAAATGGGGTGACCAATAGTCCTTGGAAAGTGAATATGGGGTGACTTTTGAGCATGAATGATAATGATGAAGAAAAGGGATGAAAGTGTTGTTCATACCACATTTCATGAGGATAGCAGCCACTGAGCCAAAATGATCATACCTTTACATAGCCCCATTACAAGCCTCGAAAAGACCTTTTTGATCTTGAGTGAGCTGAAACAAGTGTTGATTGGAAAATAAGGGCAAACTTATAGGTGAAGTCATGCATGTGTTCTTCTTTGTGAGTGTGAGAGTTGTATGTGATTCTGAAGCTATTAATTGTTAAACCATTGTGAGTGAATATGGAATCATTATTTGTGTAAGGGCATTTGAGTACCTTTGTTGAGCTTGAACTTGCATTTGAAGCAAGTATTGTGAACTTGAGAATCTTTGATATTGGTGAGTCACAACTTGAATCTTTGAGTGCACAATTGATCCTTGCATGAGTAAGTTGAGTCTTTCTGCATGCATTAATGATTGAGTCTTGTGTAGCACTATTTAAGGCATCCTTTTTGAACTGATGAACTTAAGTTTTACTTGAGGACAACCAAAAGTTTAAGTTGGGGGTGTTGATGAGTCCACGATTTGGACTCATTTAGAGATTTATTTGGATAGATTTAGTGTCCTCAAATGCTTATTTTGTGCAACTGATGTAAAATCCTTGATTTCCAGGTATTTGGATTGAGGAACAAAGCATGGACACTAATTTACAAAAAGGAATGAAGCGAGCAAAAAGAGGGAAGAAAAAAGTGCCTAGTGATCACCAAGTCCATTTGGCGACTCGCCGAATGCCATTACCTCGCCTAAAGTTCCAGTGTGCTAAGCCATGAAGGAGAAAATCAAGTTGGCGAGAGAAAGAAGCAGTGGGCGAATCACCGAGTGGTTCCGCGATGCAGTGTCAAATCGCCCAAAGTTACAGACCTTAAGGATGCTGAAGGCAAAAGTAAGAAGGCGATGAAATGGGTCAAAGGGCGGATCACCGAGCTGATCGGCGATCCCGACTTATTGCACCGAATGGTCCTTCGCAGCATATTTTTGACAACTATAAATACGTTTTTGAACATTAAGTTGAGGGGAGAGATCAGATTGTAGAGTTTTTATGATTATCAAGTATCTTATGTTTGAACTCTAAGTTTGGAGACAAGTTTTCCTTAGCTTTGAAGAATTGAAGTTTTCCATCTTTGAGAAATTGGAAGTGGGTTTTTTAGATTCTTCAATTTGGAACTTTGTAAAGACGAAATTAATCATACCAAGTTGATGGAAACACAAATTGGTAACGCCGAACAATTCGGGCCAAATCCTGAAGAAAGCTAAAAAGCGTTGTTTGATGAGCAACGTTTTTATCTTTTTATGATGTCTACCTAAAACCCCAATTCTTGGGGTGTGATTATGTGATTATGGGCTTATTTAGCTTGTGAGTATTGTTAATTGTTAGTTTAAAGGTTAAATTACATAAATCTCATAGTTTTAATATGAAATTGCAATCTATCCCTAATAAGTTTCTAATTACATTTATCCCATAAAAATTTTAAAAAATGGATATAGTAATTGAAGCTCGAATACATTAATATGTAGCTCGGATATATTAAATACTGGCTCCGATACATTAATATGCATCTCGAATACATTAAAGAAATAAGGGATTTTTGAGATTTTTAAAAGTAATAGGGGATAATGGAAATAAGTGAAACAAAAGGTGTGTATTTCTGTAATTTGTCCTAGTTTAAATGTTGTTTAAAAGTGATTTCAATCAGTAATTGTGGTTCAATTTAAAGAATTGTAGTTGCAAATGCAGTTCTACCTTCATGCTTTTGGCTTGCTCGAAAAAGAGGTTTCAAAACCAAGATTACTGAATTGATGGTCTGTGGGTATTGGGTCGTCATGGGTTCAGACAGAGTGAATCCTAAACCCTTTTCCACACATTTAGCTCAAGAGAGTGAATGGACTAAAGTGTAGGTTGTTCTTATTTGCATGCTTGTTGGTGTTCGAGAATAACCAACTTCATTCGGGGTAAATTATTCTAGAGAAATTTTATCCCCTCTAAAGTGTAGCTTACTCACTAATTTACAGCTATTTACTAACAGTTGCAATTACCCATTTGTCTACATTAGCATATAATCGAATCACATCCCAACAACCCGTCTCATTATTATTATTTTATAGTATTTGTTGCTGTTGTAGTTGATAATTATAATCAAAACCCCCTTATTTGATATTCGTGTCACCCCCTGATTGACATTATGTTTTTATTCAGTAATGTCTATTCCTATGATTGACTTGAACATATTAGTACTTTACTTTTGAATCTTAAACATGTACCACTCCCTGTGGGATTCGACCACAACTCATTTAGTTGGGTTATTATACAGACTAAAGATTATAGACGCTTAGAACTGGATTAAGTGTCCTTGATAACGTTAATCACTCATCAGCATCCTTGGCTCAACTAGAGCCCACCATCGACGTCTCTCTCAAAGAATCCTGCACAGCTGTCTCAACCATTGCCCCCTCAAGATCTCCTAAATCATCATACATATCTGCATCTCTAACACCAAGCTTCTCTTCATCAGTCTCAGCCTCAGACTCAATAGTTTTGCCCTCTCTATCAATATATTCAGTCGTAGTAGCTGGAGGAATCTCTGAATTGGCAGGGACACCTGCACTCGGGATATCGAGAATCTCCACCATACCAAAAAGCATCGGCAAATCTATTAGCTTCAGCTCGTCCACATCTCTTCTCTACCCAGCAACATCGGCCTTCAAGGCAGTCACAGTAGTAGAATTACCCCGACCCTGCTCACAAGCATTTACCCTCACAGCAAGGGCATCTAGTGCAAGTCGGTGTCCATTAATCAACTCCATATGCTCTCTCATCTCAACCCTAATCAAGGCCAAGGTAGCAGCAATCACTCGCTCCATCATCCCAGGCACAGCGGCCTCAACTCGGGAGGCACACACATCAGCAGATTGATCCAGATGGCCCATCTTGTATAGCATTGCCTGGGTGATAGGAGTAGGGAGGCAATAGTAGTAGCCACACAGAGGGAGGGGGTACAACAAATGAACTAGGAGCTGCAGAAGTAGAAGGGGCATATGTACCTATAGGCTCACTGGTCTGAGAAGGAAGTATTGTCTCAAAAGGCAACATATCAACATCAACTACCAGGGACGTATCCACCGATGCAGCTCTCCTCCTATCGGCCTCATCTCTCATGTACTCGGCCTCGATCCATCGGATTTCAATAGATGAAGTGGTAGTCACCTACACATTCTTCTTCTTATTCATATGGACATGGGCCCGCCTACATAGCTCAGTGATCAGCACCGAAAAGAGAAAAGTAGTATGAATCTGCTTGGCCCTCATGGCCATCTTCTGCTCTATAATCAAGCCTAAGTTCAGCTTCTCCCGATCTAAGATACAGCTTAAACACGCAGCCTTCAGGTGCCGGAGGATCGACTCATTCTGCGATGGCATAATAATGTTGCTGATGAATACAAACCAATATCTAGCTTCCATGTTGAAATTCTACTTCTCAATAGGAATACCAGCCTCTATCCACCGCGGCATGGTGTTAGAAATCAGTGGTGCTAACCAACCCTTCAAATTATCGAGGGTCTTTATTTGGATTTTCTCTATATAATAGTGCATGAAGTTCAGTGTATACTCGAGTACCTCATTAATATTCGTGTTGCTGCACTTCACATTCTTCCCCCAAACTACCACATAGTGAACCGGCTTGAAAGCACTAGCTTTTTTCTTTCCCTTCGGTACCAACTCCCCGTATGACGAATAAGACTCCCGAATCCAAGTAGGGATGTAAATGCCTTGGGGCTTTGTGAAGATTTCAAATTTGTGGAACTTCAAGGTGCTCCACACTTCTCGATACTTGTCTACCACACCGTATGTAGACAACCAGTTCTCTTCAAGAATGGTCCTCAAACCCTTGGCCTTTAGCTTGTTGAATGATCAGGGTGGACGAACCTAGACTGGTGAAGGGGCCTGTACTACTGCCTGAGCTGGAACTGGAAGAGGCGAATGAGGCATCTGGATCCTAGACGGATCATTCACTGACTTGGAGCGTAGCTCCGCTCTCCTAGCCTGTAGGAGCTGGTCATCTTCCGGCTCAGAGACGGAGGCCAGAGAACTTCCCTCAGAATAGCCCTCACTCTTAGAAGTAGTGACGTGAGTGGCATAGAAACCCTTACTGTCAGATCTCCTCTCTGCTGGTATGGATTGTATATAAACTTTGCCCTTGCCTTTTCCCCTTTATGGAAGAAGTTTGGAAATCGGGATCCGGGAAGCTGCAGCATCCTCATTAATAACAATCCCTCTAGCCCATTTTTGGGGAGGTTGATTCCTTCCTTCAACCTTTAGGTCTAGCAATTTCTACAAAACAAAACCACACACGTTAGATGCAATTCGAAAGAATTGTCAAAGTTTGAAAACTACACAGAAAGACTTGAAGAACCGTTCGGAGAGTCGCCAAAAGTTTCAGAGTAAAATCTTTCAAATGGAAGAACAAGTCGGTGATGTCCAAGTTCATTCGGTGGATCACCGACACCATTCGGTGAACTAGAAGTAGCTCGCCGAATGTTGCAGAACAATTTCAGGAATTAGGGGCGCAGAAGGGCGATCAGAAGGAACTTTTGGCAAGCTCAAGTATATCGCCGAAAGTTACAGATATCAAGCCAACAAAATGGATAATTCTAAGGCGATCGAGGGGTCTGTAGGTGAACCGCTAAACCACTCGGCGAGCTCGACCCAGCTCGCCGAATAGTCCAACCTGCCAAATTTTCACCTCGACCTTCAAAATCTAACCCGCAGCCCACGAAAACAAAATTATCCCACTATTCCATGCGATTATGTATAGACACATACTACTCATGCCCACGGGGTACTCAAACTTCCCCTGATTTGGCCAAAATTGACCAATTGAGGTTTTTTCCCCTTAAGAATGACTTCAACCACTCTATCATTGGGCAAAAATGTGAAAATTGGCACAATTCGGGGTTACTCAGTCTTCACCCCCACTAGACCCACAATAAATTCACCACAACCCAACTAATTTAACATGCTTAGACACGGGGTTTCACAATTTACGGCCAGTTACCAACAATTTAAACTAAATACGGGGAAACATTAACGCCATACATTTAACAAATCATAATTAAATAGAGAGAGAAACTACGCAATGATCATGCATTCGATTTCGCCAAAATGTAAATATGGGGTTCGGAAAACCAACCTCATATGTAGTGAATTTTAAAAGTTAAGCAAGAAACGAATCTAAAAATCCTCCCCGAGTTATTGATCCCACACAAAAATCAATTAAAAAGTACGAGAATAAGAAAATATGTAGTTGTAAAAGTTTGGAAGTCGAAAAGTATCAAAAATGCGGGAGAATTTTGAATTTAAAACGGTCTGGCCTATTTGACTCTTTAGTTCGTGTGTCGATCGGCGATCATGACCTACGTCGCCGACCCACTCAGCGAGGCACCTAGAAGCACTTTAGCCCACCTAGTTTTACAGAACCTCCAGTAAGCTAGATGGTTCAAATGGCAGTCCAAGTCAGGCTCGCTGACCTGTTTGGCGAGTCGCCGACTGGACCTTTGGCTCACCTAACTGCCTATTTTCCCAAAATTTCAAATTTTCAACCTGCACATTCAACACCCATTATTCAAACAACAATAGTAAAAACTTAAACAGTTGCGTTGCCACCCAAGAAGCTCCTTATTTAATGTCGTGGCACGACGTGGATACGTTTTTAAGGTTCATTTTTTGGGTTGGCCAATGTATCACTTGGTAGACCCCCTTTTGGCCTTGGGTTCAAATGAGACGAGATTTGACCCATTTTTGTTTCCAGTTGTTTGATGGATACCGAGTGAGAGGTATCAGTCTGATATAGTGCGGAGATGTGCTCTTTCATTTCTTTAAGCACCTTGTCCTACCCTTCTACTTTATTAAGAATGCGTGCAAGCATGTCTTCGGTATGAAAGTTCTCCGGATCAACCCTTTGCTTTTTTGGCTTTTGACGCATATGGGGAGGAACATATATTTCCTTGTCACCATCTGGTTCCTTCCAATTAGTCCCACGATCACGTCATTCCCTATCACGGTCTCTCCAACCGTCATCACGCTCTCTATTCCAACCTTGATTCCTTCCCGACGTTGGATAGTTCGGACGAAAACCTCCTCCTTGATTTGCAAGAAAATTCACTTCCTCATTATATAGAGCCTCAAAGTGTGCATCATTCGGGTTTACCCCACTGACGCCAACAACATTCACAACTTTAGACCCACTACCCATCACATTTTACGACAAATTATCAAATTGGGTCATCATTTTGGCCATGTTTTGGTCTCGCTCCTGTTCTTTCTCTATCTGCTCCTTTTCATCCTAAAGGTCAGAGTAGACACCTGATCCTCCTGATTGTATTAGTCTCTGTTTATCTTGCTCATACCATCGAGGAGATTTGATGCTATTTCCAAAGGTTGTTGTAGATACCTCCTCGAACAAGTTGATCAGCCACACCTTTGTTCACCGAGTCTAGACTCCGGTAG
Organism: Solanum tarapatanum; assembly: GCA_029582485.1. Taxonomy (NCBI): domain Eukaryota; kingdom Viridiplantae; phylum Streptophyta; class Magnoliopsida; order Solanales; family Solanaceae; genus Solanum; species Solanum tarapatanum. The sequence continues at coordinate 32,872 of JAJOOB010008777.1, read as the reverse complement.
AAGTGTTGTAACAACACGTTGTGTGGAAGCTCGTGAGTCGGACATTGAAGTAACAACTTCTGAAATCTCAGCCACGTCTCATGGATTGGCTCACCTTCTAAACGTTTAAAGCCCTGAATATTATCTCTCAAGGACATCATCCTCGAAGAAGGAAAGAACCTTATGTAGAACGCCTCAGTAAGTTCATCCTAATTGGTCATGGAATCCCTCGGTAAATCAGCTAACCATTTGCTAGCTTCCCTCCATCAAAGAGAAAGGGAATAACCAGAGACGGACTGACTCTTATGAGATGTTCTTGAATAAGAATGGACCACATACGTCCACAAAGTTCCGAATATGATCATGGGGATCCTCATGAGCTAACCCTCTGAATAAGTCTTTCATTTGAAAGAGTTGCAACATCGTGATAGTTACGTGGAAGACAATATTTCCCTAGATCGGAGTTAAACGTATAGCACCTACGCCACCCAATTGAATTGGTTCATTGACATCATTCAGATTTCCAATGTCATCTTGGTGTCCAAGTTGGCTCCCGTTACTTCTATTCACACTCATCTCGTCCTATGTTCACAAATAGCCAACAACAAACACAAAACAAGGTAAGTCGATTCAACTACAACACAAAACGATCACTATCTAAACTTCAATAATATAATTCTAAACACCATTCCCCGACGGTGGCACCATTTTTTATAAACTCTCAACTACACCTCATCCAATACTAGGTGTAGGCGGTCGCAATCTAGTATAAACCCAACGAAGAGTTGGGGTCGATCCCACAGGGAGTGATACAAGTTAGAATTTCTGTTACGAAGTTAAAAATATGGTCTAATCAATTGTAGGAATAGAAATTATCAAAATCATTTAAATAAATCAAAGCGGTTGACACAAATGTCAGATGGGGTAATTAGGTTTATCAATTAACAACTACAACAATTAGAAAAACAGGGGAGTAATCAAGTAGATAATTTGGATACTTAGGGATGTGATCAATTAAAGGCTAATTTCGCTATATGGGTAATTATAATTTACTAAAAATTGCTGAATCTAAGTGAGTAGGCTGGGCTATAGATGAAATAGCTTTCTCTCAAACAACTATTATGATTTAATCGAGTTCTCTCGAACCTCGACAAGCATAACACTATAATCAACCCAATACCTAAATTTACCTACTCTTTCGAGCTAGATAGGTAGGATCGAGCTAAGATTCACACTCTCGAGCCAAACTCACAACAACCCAATCACTACAATCATCAATTGATAACCTTAGTTCTAAAACCTCTTTCTCAAGCAAGCCTAGAACACTAAGTTAGAACTGCATTTGTAACTACAATTCATGGTTAATACATAGCTATCAATTAAACTCACTTCGAATCAGCATTTAAATCAGTAAACAGTAATACCTATAAGCTAATTAGAGAAAATAATCACATGATCACACCCCCAAGAATGGGGGTTTTAGCCACACATCATAAAAAGGAAGAAATCAATACCAATTACGTTCTCCATAATCTGGGTATTGCAATCCACGTCTTTACAATGATCCAAAATTCTCAATATCAAAATCTCAACTCAAAATCTACTAAAAAAACACCTAAAGCAAAGTCTCCAACACAAGCTTAAAGTTCTACAATGGAGAAATTACTCAGGAAAAATGACTGGATCCATTTTCTGCCATTTAAATTTCAATTTATACGTTCTCAAATTTTGGCCTTCAGGACCACTAGGCGAGGTTAGTCGAGCATCACCGACCAAGTCGGCGACGCTCCAATAGCTCCATTCCATAGCCAGTTTTCCTTGGCTCTTTAACCTTAGAATTCTGTGACTCTAGGTGATCAGGATCGAGGTCGTTGATCCATTCGGTGGTTCACCAACTGTCCATGTCCATCGCCAAGTTGGTTTTTCCACAGGGTTGGCACGCTGGAACTTTTGGCAAGCTGAAGAGCAACTCGACGGTTCACCGAGTGGTCTTGGTGATCACCAAGAATGCCTTTCTTCAACTTCTTCAGCTTTTTTGCTCCTTTTTTCCCGGTAATATCCTTGCCTTGCTCCTTCGCCTTCATTTCTGAAAATTAACACTTTAACATCAGTTTAGAGCATAAATTAGGCACTAAGGATAATAAAACTATGAAAACAAAGCCTTAAATGAGTCAAAATCTCAGACTCATCAACCATCAACTTAAAACAATTTATGGTAATATTTACGGGTCTAAACTGATTTGGTTCAGTTTCCACAATCCTAATTACTCTTAGAGTTTTAGAAGAAATTTCAAGAGAAAAGAGGAGAAAGTTCAAGGCGTTCGTCGAAATTTCTTGCGGATCGAAGGTTGTTTCGCCAAGGGTTTGATCCCTAAGAGGTATGTGAGTTCTCATAGTGTTGGGTTCGTTCATCCACACGCCAATCATGTTATTTTAATGTGATTTCATTCTCAAAATTGAAGGATTTGAGTTCTTGATAAGTTTTTCTTGGAATTACATTCGTAATCTTGATTGTTGGAGTTCTAATAAGTTCTTGTGATGAGAATCTTGTGTTTGAGTATTGTTCTTGAATAGTATAGAGAGGATTTCATTGTAATTAAGTTGGGTCTATGAATCAGAAAGAGTTTGAGGGAAATCGTTGGATTTTAGAGGAGTTAGAGCGTGAGAAAGAATAAGAAAATTCATCAGTTTCAAGGATGTAGCATGGGGCGCCGCGCCACTCAGTGCGCTCTAAGCAGTTTTTTGTAGGTAGGGCCCTAGGGCACCGCTCCACTCAGTGTGCCCTATACAACTTGTTGTAGTATAGGGGCTAGCGCCCCACGTCACTCAGTGTGCCAGGGTCGCCAGGTCCCTTACCCTTTCGTCTTTCTTTCCAGGTACATTCCCTTGAATCATACTTATGTTTTCTACTTGATATCCACACTCTAAACTACTTCTAAACATTTATAAATCTTTCATAACATGAATCATAGCCTTAAATTCATAATTCAAATTCAATGTAGAGTTAAGAGTCAAGTCTTGAGAGTTCTTCGAGTCATTTTAAGAAGTCTTTTTACAATCTTTTAAACTTTTTTGTAAGACTTGAGCAATTGAGTTTAAATAAGAGTGGAGTTAAGTTCACTTTCTTTAAAATGATATATGGGAACTAAGTATTCCAAAGAAAAATGTTTTTACATTTTGGAAAAGAGGAAACATCAATTTCCAAAAGAGTTCATGAGCAGTTTTGAGTATTATCTCTTTTAAGAGAAACCTTTTGAGTAATAATCTGAGAGTTGAGGATGAGGAAATATTTTATTTAAAACATATGAGCTAAGTTATAGTTTGGGAGTAGTATTGAGCACCGATATGGTGGAGAGTTCTAACAACTCACAGCCCCCATAAACTATGTAGCCAACGTGGGTAGAAAGGGTCATACTTTTTAGACGATTCCTTATTGCTTTTTAGCATAAACTAATGGATCCACTTAGTTGAGGAGTTCTATACCCCTGACAAGGTATTGGACAGTTCTGGCAGTGTGGGCGAGATGCTATATCATCACATAACTCATAATGATGGTTGTCGGTTAGAGAATCTCACAAACAGAGTTTATTTCATATATTTGCATACAAACTAACTTATATTGTATTTTTCAATACATTGAGTTGTTATCTACTATTTTTAAAAGCTTTTGTTTATATCGCATTATCATTATTATTTTTATATTGAAATTAGTTGAGAATGAGTTGAGTTGAGACGAGGTGGGTTGTTTCTTCAGTTCCAGTTCAAGCTTATGTCATGTTTTAGATTTCCCCTCGCATGCTCGCACATTCCATGTACTGACGCCATTTGTCCTGCATCTTTTATGATGTAGATATAGGTAACCAGGATTAGCTTCCAACTTTTCGTTGATCTAGTTGAGATTCCAGAGTTGTTTGGTGAGCCTCCTTGCTTTCGGAGGATCCCTTAGTTATTTCTGTCATGTTATTTCAGTTTTGTTAAGATGATGGAGGATCTTTTCCCAACATCCCTCATAGTATTACAGGCTTCATCGATAGATATATAGCAGTTCATGAGTCTTTTGATTTTCGTTTTTATGTTGAGACTTGAGTTGCCTCTTTTGCTAGTTGAATGTTTATTTCTAAATCATTCTGAGTTTATCTTTTGAGACAGCTGAGTAAATTTTATATTATTTTGAGTAAGTCTTCCACGAAGAGTTTATCCAGGACAAGTGTTCGCATGGGGCCAGCAATGGTTCTCGAGTGTCAATCGCGTCCAGGGTGTAGGCTCAGGGCGTGACAAACTTGGTATCACAGCCCAGAGTTCAAGAGTCCTAGGGTGTCTATGAAGTTGTGTATGTAGAGTCCTAGTTATTAGTGTGAAGAGCACAACATCTATAATTAGGAGGCTGCGACATTTGGGAACTATCTCACTTATTTCATACTCTTTTCGTCGTATAGAGTTCATCTCTATAAAAGTTTCTTTCTAATTCGTGCTTGCACGTATCCTTCAGATCATGCATCCACGAAGAGTTGTCTAAGGTCTTCCTGCTAGGAGGAATGTTTCTCCTCAGGATCAAGGGGATCCTAATGCACTAGAAGTGCAACCCCAAGGAGTGGTCACTAATGTTGAGTTCCGGGATGCTATACGGATGTTGAGCCAAATGGTTACCAACCAAGTTGGGTAATAGAGAGGGGTTCGATAGTATGTGGTTTATACATCCAGGATCCATGAGTTTCTAAGTATGAATCCTCCAAACTTCACCAGTTCAAATGTCACTGAGATCCGGAAAACTTTGTGGAAGAGATGCAGAAGCTTTTTGAGGTTATGCATGTTGCTGATGTTGAGCGAGTGGAACTAGTTGCATACCAACTAAAGGGTGTTACTAGAGTATGGTTTGACTAATGGAAGAAGAGTAGAGCTGATGTGAAATGACCCAAGGGTTCCCCTTAGACATAACATGGCACATAGGACCCCAAAGGGCACTATGTAAGCCACTTCGCATATCATAACATAAGTAAAGAACAATAAAGAGTAAAAACATAATTAAGAGTCTTAATATTTTTCATAAAGCAAGCGAAAGTCTAGACTTGTCTCAATTAGCCATCTACTACAATCGAGTATCAAAATAGGGTCACATCCCTTACAATATAGTTCTCAAATGAAAGTACAAGAAAGGAAACTAGAAAATCATCATCCATCCTCGAACCATGAGGACTCACCACTAAGCAAGGAGAGTAATCGATCCAAGCTTTGACCAAGAAGGAAACCACCTCAAGAACCGGGTTCTACACTTATATAAAATGTAGAAGAAATAAGGGTTAGTACAAAAATGCACTACTTATGATAGACATGCAAGAAATCGTTAAAACATGCTAAAAAGGACATTTTAGTTGAAAACCATGCATTTTATCAAGTTTGAACTCATCATGAATACATTGGAAAATCATAAGTCATAAGCCTTATTGTCATGCATAAATCACCATATCATAATGGCAACATATCATAAATACCCTCAAAATCCACTTGTGCAATGCATAAGTAAGATCCCATAATCATACATATACTAAGTAAAGCTTCTCGAGTAACTAAGGTCTATAAATCATATTCTTGTCTATTTTAACATATTAGAAAATAAGCCTTAACTGACATAGACCATGTGACCTAAACATGGAATCCGGTGTCTACCCCACACCGTAAAGGGGTTGTCCTACTTGCCTAAGGTAGAACTATACTCTTAGCTTAGGTGGATCCACTAGCTAAGGACCTATGTGGGCACATAGTTTATGGGACAAGGAAATAGATTCTAGAAACCCGGACTCTACTAAGGTATATGGTTTCCATCTCATGAAATAACTACTTCGAGAACCCGGACTTAACTAGTGTATAAGGAACCCATTTAGAAAGCCGAACTCAACTAGTGTATAAGCTTTCATTGGGAATCCAGACTCAACTATCGTATAAGGTTCCATCTCATATTCATATCCACTCGGTGCTAAGCATGAATTCCCATAGGTTACATATTAGACTTAATTTCATATTCATGGAAGGGTGTCTTGACACTCAATCCACATAAATCATAATATAGTTCCTAGATTCAAAAGGTGAGACTAGTCTTCCAACCTTAGAATCACTAAATGTGACCAACCTTTCAAATCACATTATAATTAATCCAAGGTGTGTACATGAGAATAATCATCCAACCCACACAACAATTAGGTCATAATCATAATCACTTTACTCTCAAAGTGATCTAAATGCATATACATGAACCTCATAAACGTACATACTTTTCATGCTTTGCCCTTCAAGGACCATAGGTCACATTCAATTAACATATCTAGAATCACTATATTATACATGAATGATAACATGATTCAATTAGTATCATTACTATAAGCATGGTTTCATAATACTTCTCTTTCTACAATTCACCCACACCTTTAGATCCAATTTGGGGAAAATAGGGGAATTCATGGGTTTTTGGGAGAATTCATCATAAATAAACAATAAATAATCAATTCAATTATAATCCATTATAAATCAACCATTAGAACGTTTTTGGAAAGAACCCACAAGATTGAAGACAAACCCTAACTTTAGGGAAATCACTAGTTTTGAAATTTAATTTTGAGGGATTCCTTGGATGGAAATTAACCAAGGATGAAAGACTACCATACCTTAGTAATTATTCTTCAAAGAAATTGAGTGCAATAACCTTGATTCTTCAAGCCCTAGCTCCAATTTTTTCGCTTTTCTTCTTTCTTGAATTCTAGAGAGAGAAATTCTTTCGGAGAAGATGAAGTTTTGGGTTATCTTTTTTTTTCAAAGAATGCGACTTAATTGGGGGAATTTTGAGCCTAAAAAGCTTATATACTTACTAGGGAAAGAGTAAAACATTGTAGGATCATTTTAGGAAGAATAACTAAAGACCCCTAAAGTTCTAACTTAAAACCACCTAGCTTGCACGATTTGGCTCGCCAAGGGCACTAGGAGACTCGCCAAGTGGACCTTTGGTCCGCCAAAATTTCCATAATGCCTCCCAAAGAGGCATCCTACTAGGCGATGGGGAGGGACCTTAGGCGATGCATCAACCTGGTTGGCGAACCCCGACCTAGCTCGCCTAAATTTTCAGCAGCTAGGTCATGGGGACAGTCCACTAGGCAACCCCAAGTGCACTTTGGTGACTCGCCAAGTCACTTGGGCGACCATGCTTCCCCCTTCGTCAAAAGGTCCAAAGGAGAAAATGTTTTCCTTCACTCTTCCTAGGTAGTTTAGGCCCTTGCCCCTTTCTTGACTCTTATCACTTTCGTTTTAGTTCTAGTTAAGTCTACACATTTCTGAAATGTTACATGAGGGTACACCAATTGTGAGTTGGGTTTTGTTCGAAGAGGCTTTCATGGGGCGTTTATTTCCCCATGAACTTAGAGAGGCAAAGGTAAGGGAATTCCTCACTCTTAAGAAGGAATCTATGAGTGTGCATGAGTATACTTTAAGTTCGCCCAACTTTCTTGTTATTCTCCGGAGATGGTTGTTGATATGAGGAGCATGATGAGTTTGTTTGTTTCTAGGCTATCTCGTCTGTCAAGCAAAGAGGGTAAGGCAGTTATGTTGATATGAGATATGGACATAGCAAGACTTATGATCCATATGCAGCGGGTTGAGAAAGATAAGCTGAGAGATAGAAAAGAGTTTTGAAACAAGAAAGCTAAGACAACTTGGAACGAGTCCGGACAGTAAAAGAGTAATGCAAACCGGTCTTGTTTTCAACACAAGCCAAACGGAACTGCTCCATCATATGCTAGTGCACCTTCACCAAGGAGCAGAGGTGAGTTCAAGAATCAGAATTCACAGAATTTCAGAGCTAGACCTACACAGTTTCATGGTAGTGTGGCACAAGGAGGTAATAGCACTCATGCCTGTGTTATGTGTGGTAGGAACCACTCAAGAGTGTGTCGTGATGGCTCCACTGGTTAGTTCAGTTGTGGTCAGAATGGCCACTCCATGAGAAAGTGCCCTAAGAACAGGCAAGGTAGTGGTAACGGGGGTAATAGAGCTCGATCTTCTTTAATGGCTCCACTAGACAGAGTTTCACCTAGAGGAGCTACTTCAGGGACAGGCAAAGGAGCAGACCGTCTGTATGTTATCACCAGTCGCCAAGAGTAAGAGCATTCACCTAATGTTGTCACTGGTATGATCAAAGTCTTTACTTTTGATATATACACTTTGCTAGATCCAGGTGCGTGCTTATCTTTTGTAACTACATATATAGCTATGAGATTCGATTTTATTCTTGAAAAACTTCTTGAGCCCTTCAGTGTTTCCACACCTATTGGTGAGTCTATTCTAGCTGAGAGAGTTTATCGTGATTGTACCATTTTCGTCAATCACAAGGACACCATTGCTGAATTAGTCGAGTTAGACATGGTAGATTTTGATGTTATTCTAGGTATGGACTGGCTTCATGCATGTTATGCCTCAATCGATTATAGAACTCGAGTAGTTAAGTTCAAGTTTCCTAATGAGCCAGTTCTATAGTGAAGGAGTAGTTCAGAAATGCCTAAGAGTCGTTTTATTTCGTACCTTAAGGAAAGAAAGTTAGTTTCCAAGGGGTGCATCTATCACTTAGTCCGAGTTAATGACTCTAGTGTTGAGACACCACCTATTTAGTGAGTTCCAGTTGTGAGTGAGTTTCTAGAAGTCTTTCCAGATGATCTTCTCAGAGTCCCCCCTGAGAGAACTAGACTTCGGTATAGATATTCTTCCTGATACTCGTCATATCTCTATTCTGCCATATAGAATGGCTCCGGCTGAGTTAAAAGAGCAGTTGAAAGACCTTTTTTAGAAAGGCTTTATTCGACCAAATGTCTCACCTTGGGGCACTCCGATCTTATTTATGAGGAAGAAAAATGGTTCTCTTAGAATATGTATAGATTACCAGTTGAACAAGGTAACTATCAAGAATAAGTATCCTCTTTCGAGAATCAATGATCTCTTGGGATCAACTTCAGGGTGCCACTTGATTTTCTAAGATAGACCTCAGATTAGGCTATCATCATTTGAGAGTAATAGAAAGTATCATCCCTAAGAAAACTTGCAGGACCCGCTATGGTCATTATGAATTTCTGGTTATGTCTTTTGGCCTAACGAATGCTCCTGCAACTTTCATGGATCTTATGAACAGAGTGCTTAAGCCTTATCTAGATATGTTTGTTATCATATTCATTGATGACATTATAATCTATTCGAGGAATGAGGAAGATCATGCTAGTCATCTCGGGGTAGTTCTTCAAACTCTCAAGGATAGAGAGTTGTATGCTAAATTCTCTAAGTGTGAATTTTGGCTTGAGTCTATGGCATTCTTAGGCCACATTTTTTCTGGTGATGAGATTTGAATTGACACTCAGAAGATTGAGGCAGTGCAGAACTGGCCTAGACCCACATCCAACTAATATTAGGAGCTTCTTGGAATTGGATGGTTATTATAAAAGGTTTGTCGAGTGGTTTTCATCTATTTCATCCCCGTTGACCAAGTTGACTGAGAAAACAGTTAAGTTTCAATGGTTTGAAGCTTGTGAGAAGAGCTTTTAGGGATTGAAAACTAGGTTGACTACTGCCCCAGTATTGACCTTACCAGAGGGTACACAAGGTTTTGTGGTATATAGTGACGCGTCCAGAGTTGGACTAGGTTGTGTATTGATGCAGAATGGAAAGGTTATAGCTTATTCCCCTAGACAGCTTAAGATTCACGATAGGAATTACCCAACCCATGATTTAGAGTTGGTTGTCGTAGTGTTCGCTTTGAAAATATGATGTCACTATCTCTATTATGTTCATGTAGATGTGTTCACCGATCACAAGAGACTTTAGTATATGTTCAGTTAGAAAGATCTTAATCTCAAACAGAGGAGGTGGTTGGATTTACTCAAGGATTATGACATGAGTATTTTCTATCATACACGTAAGGCTAATGTTGTTGCTGATGCATTGAGAAGGTTGTTTATGGGCAGTACTTCCCATGTTGAGGAAAACAAGAAAGAGTTACCCAAAGATATGCATAGACTTGCATGATTAGGAGTCCGGTTAATGAATTCCAATGACGGTGTAGTGGTGTTGTGAATCATCATTAGTGTCCGAAGTGAAAGCTAAACAAGATCAAGACCCTAATTTGATTGAGTTAAAGGCAAATGTTCACAAGCAAAAAGTGATGGCTTTTGAACAATGTGGAGATAGTGTATTGAGCTATCAAGGTAGATTGTGTATGCCAAGGGTGGATGAACTCCAAGAGAGGATCATGGAGGAAGCTCATTGCTCCAGATACTTTATCCATCCAGGTTACACAAAGATGTATCGTGAGTTGAGAGAAGTCTATTGGTGGAGTAGTATGAAGAGGTGTATTGCAGAGTTCGTTGCTAAGTGACCGAATTGCCAACAAGTAAAGGTAGAGCACCAGAGGCCCGGTGGTATGGCTCAGAACATAGATCTTCTAGAATGGAAGTGGGAGATGATCAATATGGATTTTATTACTAGGTTGCCACGGTCTCACAGACAGTAGAATTCAATTTAGGTGATTGTACATCGAATGACTAAATCAACCCATTTCTTACCAGTAAAGACTACCTTTTCAGTAGAAGATTATTCTAAGTTATATATTCAAGAGGTAGTCAGACTTCATGGAGTTCTGGTGTCCATCATTTCAGATAGAGGTGCGCAATTCACCACACAATATTGGAAGTCTTTCCATAAAGGTTTGGGTTCCAAGGTAAATTTGAGTACTGTATTTCATCCTCAGATTGATGGTCAAGAAGAGCGTACGATTTAGACTTTAGTAGATATGTTGAAGGCGTGTGTGATCGATTTCAAGGGTAATTGGTATGATCACTTATATCTCATTCAGTTTGCTTACAATGATAGTTATCATACTATAATCCAGATGGCTCCTTATGAGGCTCTTTATGGTGAAGATGTAGATCTCCTATTGGATGGTTTGAGTTTGGTGAAGCTGGGTTGATAGGACCAGACTTGGTTCATCAAGCCATAGATAAAGTGAAGGTCATTCAAGAGAGGTTGAAAACAGTTCAAAGTCGTCTGAAATTTTATACTGATATTAGGAGAAGAGACTTAGAGTTTGAGGTGGATGATTGGGTTTACTTGAAGGTTTCACCCATGAAGGGTGTTATGAGGTTTGGTAAGAAGGGGAAGCTTAATCCTCGGTATATTGGTCCTTACAGGATATCCAAGAGGATTGGCAATGTATCTTATGAGTTGGAGCTACCGTCAGAGTTAGCAGCAGTCCATCCAGTATACACATTTCAATGTTGAAGAAGTGTATGGGCGATCCTTCACTTATTATACCGACTAAAGACATTGGTATTAAGGATGTCTTATCTTTTGAGGAGATTCCCGTTCAGATTCTAGAGCGTCAGGTTCGCAAGTTGAGAACCAATGAGGTAACATCAGCCAAGGTCTTGTGGAGGAATCAACTTGTTGAGGAAGCTACTTGGGAGGTTGAGGAGGATATAAAGAAGAGATACCCACATCTCTTTGAGTCCGGAGAAATTCCAAATTAAGGTACTAATCATTTTCTTGGCATTTATTTTAGATGAAATGTTGTGTTACTTTGCATATTGAATGTTTGAGTTGGGTGTTAGATATTACCACCCTTAGTCTACTTAGAGTAATCTTATTTGAGGATGAATTTTCCCAAGGGGGAGATATTGTAACACCTCGATATTTGAAAGAGCTAAAAATAAAAAAAAAAACAAAATTGGAAATAGCGAAATCTGAAATTTTTCAAGTTATGCTTAAGTTGTGAGTTTAGGGTCAACTTTAAATGACCATAACATTCAGTAAATGATGATTTAGGTGGCCCATAAGATATGAAATGAAAGTTCTTGAAATCCTCTTTCCAACGCCACCGAGTTTGCTAATATTCGAGCTCGTATGAGGGAGTTATGCCAGTTTGAAGTCATGTTGTCCAATTAAAGAAAGTTACCCAAAAATGTGACGGGTATTTTGGTCTTTACCTTACCCACATCATCTTAAAACAAATTATAGTAATATTGAGGGGTCTAAACATATCTGGTTCAGTTTTCACAATCCTAATTACACTTAGGGTTTTAGAAGAAAGTTCAAGAAGAGAAAAAAGGAGAAAAGAGGAGAAGGTTCAAGGTGTTCGTCGAAATTTCTTGTGGATCAAAGGTTGTTTCGCCAAGGGTTTGATCCCTAAGAGGTATGTGAGTTCTCCTATTGTTGGGTTCGTTCACCAACACTTCAATCATGCTATTTTAATGCAATTTTGTTCTCAAAGTTGAAGGATTTGAGTTCTTGATAAGTTTTTCTTGGAATTCCATTCGTAATCTTCATTGTTGGAGTTTTGATGAGTTCTTATGATGAGGATCTTGTGTTTGAGTATTGTTCTTGAATACTTTAGAGAGGATTTCGTTGTAATTATGTTGAGTCTAAGAATCCAAAAGAGTTTGAGGGAAATCGTTGGATTTTAGAGGAGTTAGAGTGTGAGAAAGAACAAAAAAATTCATCGGTTTCTGGGAAGGAGCATGGGGAACCGCACCACTCAGTGTGACCCAAGTATCTTTTCTATAGGTAGGACCCTGGTGTGCCGTGCCACTCAGTGCGCCCCAACCCACCTGCTGTAGTATATGGGCTAGGGGACCACGCCACTCAATTTGCGAGGGTTGCTAGGTCCCCTACCCTTCCTTCCTTCTTTCCGGGTACATTTCCTCGAATCGTACCTATGTTTTCTACTTGATATCCACACTCTAAAATACTTATAAACATCTAGAAATCATTCATAACCTTGAATTCATAATTCATAATTCAAATTCAAGGTAGAGTTAAGAGTCAAGTCTTGAGAGTTTTTCGAGTCATTTTAAGAAGTCTTTTTACAATCTTTTAAACTTGTTTTAAAACTTGAGCAATTGAGTTTGAGGAAGAGTGGAATTGAGTTCATTTTATTTAAAGTGATATACAGGAACTAAGTATTCCCAACAGAAATGTTTTTTACATTTAAGGAAAGAGGAAACACTTATTTCTAAAAGAGTTCACGAGCAGCTTTGAGTACTATCTCTTTTAAGAGAAACTTTTTCAGTAATAATCTCAAAGTTGAGGATCAGGAAATGTTTTCTTTAAAACATAATGAGCTAAGTTATATTTTGGGAATAGTATTGAGAATCGATATGGGGGAGAGTTATAACAACTCATATCCCCCATAAACCATGTAGCCAACGTGGGTAGAAAGGGTCATACTTTTTAGATGATTCCTTATTGCTTTTTAGCATAGACTAGTGGATCCACTTAGTTGAGGAGTTCTATACCCCGGCAAGGTATAGGAAAGTTCTAGTAGCGTAGGCGAGACGTTGTATTATCACATAGCTCATAGTGATGATTGTTGGTTAGAGAATCTCCTCAACAAAGTTTATTTTGTATTTTTTCATACAAACTAAGTTATATTGTATTTTTCAATACATAGAGCTGTTATCTACTTTTTTAAAAGCTTTTCTTTATATCGCATTATCCTTATGGCTTTTATATTGAAATAAGTTGAGAATGAGTTGAGACAAGGTAAGTTGTTTCTTCAGTTCCAGTTCAAACTTAAGTCATGTTTTAGATTTCCCCTCACATGCTCGCACATTCCATGTACTGACGCCATTTGACCTACATATTTTATGATACAGATAAAGGTAACCAGGATCAGCATCCAGTGCTTCGTTGATCCAATTGAGATTCAAGAGTTGTTTGTTGAGCCTTTTTGCTTCCGGAGGATCCCTCAGTTATTTCTGTGAAATTATTTCAATTTTGTTAGGATGATCGGGGGTATTGTCCCGAAATCCCTCCTAGTATTAGAGGCTTCATAAATAGATAAATAGTAGTTCATGAGTCTTTTCATTTTCAGTTGTTTATGTTAAGATTTGAGTTGCCTCTTTGGCTAGTTGAATGTTTATTTCTAAAGCATTCTAAGTTTATCTTTTGAGACAGTTGAGTAAAGTTTATCTTATGTTGAGTAAGTCTTCTGCTGAGAGTTGAGCCAAGCCAAGGGTTCGCTTTGGGCCAGCAATGGTTCTAGAGTGCCAGTCGCGTCCAGGGTGTAGGCTCGGGGTGTGACAAGGAGCAAGTACCAAGTAGTGTCTTACAGATCGGTATATTTATATTTGTATTCCATCCTTGAGAGGCTCTAGGACATTCTTAGGAATACTTAATCATTTCTTGTTTCATATCATGTATTAGTTATTGTAACAATATCTAAAATCCATTTATTTCACTCTTTGTTAGATGGCTAGGATGAGATCATTTGTGAGTGGGCAGAGCCTCCCGCACCTCCGCGTGGAGCCACAGATAGGTGTATAGGTCGACGCCGATTAAGAGGTCGAAGTAGAGCAAGGGTTGTAGCACCAAATTGAGATCAGGAGAGGGCATTATCACCTGATCTCGAGATAGAGGTAGAGCATGTATAGTACCAGCTGGATGGTAGAGCAAGCCAAGCCTCCAAGATTTATGGTCATGCTAGTGCTACAGGATACTTTGGCCAAGATTCTCATCTTCATGGAGGATATGCCACAAGCATGGACTTTGCCTTACTCTTCAGCTGAACCGCAAGTTCAAGGATCAGACTTGTAACATCCCGCCTTAGAAAGAGCTCAATTTAGAAAGCGTTAAATTGGAAATAGCCAAATCTGGAATTTTACAAGTTATGCTTGAGTTATAAGTTTTGGGTCAACTTCAAATGACCATAACTTTCAATACAGGATGAGTTAGTGGCACATAAGATATCAAATGAAAGGTCTTGGAATCCTCTTATGAACTCCACTGAGTTTGCTACATTTTGAGCTCGTATGAGGGAGATATGCCTATTTAAAGTTGGGTTGTCCAGTTAAGGAAAGTTACCTGAAAATATGAGGGGTATTTTGGTCTTTTCCTAACCCAATCAGATTAATTCGATTTTTAGTAATATTTTGGGGTCAAAATTGATTTGGTTCAGTTTTCATAAATCAAAATATGCTTAGGGTTTTGAGAGCAGTTTGAGAGGAGGAGAGAAGGAGAAAAGTTCAAGGCGTTCGTTAAGATTCTTGAGTTTTGTTGCGGATTTCACCAAGGGTTTGATCCTTAAGAGGTATGTGAGTTCTCATAGTATTGGGTTCGTTCACCCACACACCAATCATGATTTTTTAAAACAATTTCATTCTCAAAATTGAAGGAATTGAGTTCTTGATTAGTGTTTTTGAAGTATTATGTCTGTTCTTGAATTAGGATGGGTTTGATGAGTTCTTGAGATAATTTTTAAGAGTTTTTGTTGAGTAGATTCTTGTGTACTTTTGTGGAGTATTTGATTCTAAGTGATTGGGCAAGAAACCATTCGATTCTAGGCGAATTAGAGTCAGAAATCGAAGAGGAAAATTCATCAGGTTTTCTCAGCGGTGCCTGAGGCGACGCGCCACCGATGCGCCAGCCAGGGGTGGCTAGCTCCTCGCGCCACTCAGTATGCCAGGGTCATCTACCCCCACCCCTTCTCCGTCGTTTAGCCCGTCTGAGTTCTTTCAAAGGGTACCTTTACTCCCCTTTGATTCTAACTATTCTAAACTAATTCTAAACATCTAGAAATCATTCACAACATGAATCATAACCTTGAATTCATAATTCAAATTCAAGGTAGAGCTAAGAGCCAAGTCTTGAGAGTTCTTCGAGTCATTTTAAGAAGTTTTTTACAAAAAAAAATTAAAACTTATTTTAAATGACTTGAGCACTGAGTTGAGGAAGAGTAGAGCTGAGTTAATTTTCTTTAAAAATGATATATGGAAACTAAGTATTCCCAAGAGCAGATATTTTTACATTTAAGAGGAGAGAAAACACCAATTTCCAAAGAGTTCATGAACAGTTTTTAGTATTATCTCTTTATAGAGAAACCTTTTGAGTATTAATCTCAAAGCTGAGGAAGAGGAAATGTTCTCTTTAAAACATAATGAGCTAAGTTATATTTTGGGAGTAGTATTGAGCACCGATATGGGGGAAAGTTCTAACAACTCACAGCCCCCATAAACCATGTAGCCAAAGTGGGTAGAAAAGGGTCATACTTTTTAGATGATTCCTTTATTGCTTTTCAACATAGACTAGTGGATCCACTTAGTTAGGGAGTTCTATACCCTGGCAAAGTATAGGACTATTCTGACAGTGGGCTAGACGATGTATCATCACATAGCTCATAGTAATGGTTGTCGGTTAGAGAATCTCCCAAACAAAGTTTATTTTGTATTTTTGCATATAAACAGAGTATTGGTGTGTATTTCAATACATCGAGTTGTTATCTTCTGTTTTAAAGTTTTTATTTATACTGCATTATTTCTATTGCTTTATATTGAAATGAGTTTGAGTTGAGTGGAGACGAGGTAAGTGTTTCTTCAATTCCAGTTCAACCTTATGTCATGTTTTAGATTTCCCCTCACATACTCATACATTCAATGTATTGACTTAATTTGGCCTGCATCATTTTCTGATGTAGATACAGGTAACCAAGATCAGCAACCAGCGCTTCGTTGATCCAGTTGAGTTCCAGAGTTGTTTGGTGAGACTCCTTCCTTCCAGAGGATTCCCTATTTACTTTCAGTTAATTCATTTTGATATTAGGATGTTGTGGGTCTTGTCGCGACGTCCATCTCAGTTAGTAGAGGCTTCATAGATAGATAGACAGTAGTTCATGAGTGTTTTCCATTTTCAGTTTTAAAAGTTTAAAGACTTGAGTTGCCTCTTTGGCCAGTTGAATGTTCCTTTACAACATTCTGAGTTTACTACATGAGTTTATCTTTTGTGTTCTTTTAAATGTTGAGCAAGTCTTCCGTTGAGAGTTGAGTCAGGCCAAGGGTTCACTTGGGGCCAACAATGGTTCTCGAGTGTCGGTCATGTCCAGGATGTAGGCTTAGGGCGTGACAAAACTCCAGCTAGGTAAGCGCATAGGGTGTTCAGACTCCAAGAGCATATCATGTTATTGTGTCTCCCCATTTAGTAGTCAAGCCGGTTTTGACTTTTACTCCACCTATGATAGTGATGAGTCCACAAATTGGACTCATTCATAGGTTTATTTTAATAGAAATAGTGTCCTTGAATACTTGTTTTATCTCAATACCTGATTAAAATGCTTAAGTTTCAAGTATTTGAAGTTTTACCGGAAGCATGGACACTTAGGTGCAAAATGGAGCAAAAAGACTGAAAAGAACAAGAAATGAAAGTTTGCGGATCGCCAAGTCCAACTTGGCGAGTCGCCGAATTGACATGCACCGCCCTTTGTTCCAGTACGCAAAGCCTCGAAGGAAGTGGATCAAAAGGTGAGGAAAGGAGCAGTCGCCAATTAGTTCCACGAAGCAGTACTGTACCACCCAATGATCCAGAATATGAGGATGCTGAAGGCAAGACATTAAAAGCGATGAGTTGATTAAAGGGCGGATCGCCGAGTTCATCGGTGATCTCGACTAATGTCGCCGAACGATCCTCCGCAGCACAATCTGTGAAAACTATAAATACTAGTTAGAGTTGTAGTCTTAGAGAAGAACATTTTTAGAGTAAAAATTATTATTAGTCTATAGTATTTTTCTGTATTTTTCTCTCAAGTTTGGAGAGGGTTTTGTGGAGACTTGAAGAAAGGAGTTCATCTTCCCCAAGTTGGAAGTGGGTCTTCTTTATTCTTCTTTCGTAGCTTAATTCAAGGTTTAATTTCTTATACCCAGTTGATTTCTTTATCATGTTAGGTATAATTTCTTATTTCTTGATGTGTGGCTAAAAACCCTCATTCTTGGGGTGTGATTTAGCAAATATGGGTTGATATTCTTGTTGGGTCTTGTTTGTTGATAAGTTAGATGTATGTTAATGGTGATTTCACCTAGTGGTTGTGGTTTGATCTAAAGGGTTTGTAGTTGCAAATACAAAGCCACCCATGTGTTTTCGGCTTGCTCAAGAGGGAGGTCGCGAAACCAAAACCACTAGACTAATGGCTTAAGGAGTAGGTCGACATGAGGTTCAACCCGAGAGGGTGAGCCCTAGTCCCATATCCTAAAACTCAATTCGAGAGAGTGAGTGGGGTAAGGTGTAGGCCGGTCATCATGCGGCAAATGGGTGCCGAGAGGAACGCATTTGAAACGGGGTAAGTTGCCCAAGAGGGAACTTATTTCCATTTAAAGCTTAGCTTAGTCACTATTGTCTTGCAAATTTCCTATTGAAAGCATGTACGCAACGATTTATCTCAACTTGTATTGCGGTCACATCCCAAGAACCTTTCCCCACACTTGATTTTCTTGTTTATTTTGTTGTTTTATCAGTTGTTACAAAACCCCCATTTGATATTTGACACTTTCGTGTCACCCCCTTTAATTTACTATGTTTTTGTTCGTTAATATCTTTAGCTACGACTAGTTAGAATGTAATTTTATTTTTCTATCAATTCTCAAAATCACTCCCTTGGGACACGACCCCAACCTTTAGTTGGGTTCTTATACTATCGACGATCGTAGACACTCAAACTGTAGGTTAGTGTCGTTGGTCACGATAAGCATCAGGTAACTAGGCCAACTATGTCTTCTGAGGAGCAGAAAATGTTGGGACAATTCATCATATTAGGACCTCTCAGGTTCTTAGGTGTTCCGAGCAAAAATGCCCACGAATTTCTAATCACTTGTCAAGAGAGGTTGCATAACCTCGGGTTAGTGGAGTCTCATGGGGGATTACACTACTTTTCAACTAGATGGGTCAGCAAAACAGCATTGGAGGTCCTATCTTGAGTATAGGCCAGTCAGGTCACCTTTGTTGACTTGTGCTTCACAACCTAAGGGAGCGGATGAGCTCACAGACTTGACTCGGGGATCTATGTTTGTTTCTTACTATGAGACACAATTCCATGAATTATTTTAGGCAAAATAAATATGTCTCTTTCTAACTGTTAAGCAATTATTTTAGACAATCATTAAATTTTCAGCCACGTATGTATACACATTTTTTAAAGTAATTGTGGAATCTTGGCGAGCGACCAACTACCACGATTTGTATCCTTAGCAGACTGAAATTGCTTCAAGGCAATGACTTACCACGATAAAATATTTATAATAAATTATTTACTATTTTATAATTTTAGTCAAATATCAATAATATACTCTCTTTTTTCAACATAACGCTTTAATCATTTCTCGGCATAATAAATTTATCACTTAAATTGTTATATTTCCGCGATAAAGTGAATACTTATTCCTCTAATGGAAGACTATTATAATAATTCAGTTAAAATTTTAATAACATAATATAACTATTACATCAAAGTTATAAGGAGTAAAAACTAATTCATGTAAAAGATAGAGCTTGATTAAATTTAATATTCGAAGACAATTATAATATATTTCTTGATTAATTGAAATACTCGAACTCATATATATATATATATATATATATATATATATATATATATACACCAATATGACAGGTAAGATTTCACTTAAATAATATTTAAAACAAAGAGGTATATATCTTTTCATTTCAAAAGATTAATTCAAAACATATTCTTTATATTTTCAATTTCCTCATTTACTCTCGTGATTTCATATCATATCATCATCATCGTTATTACGATAAAGGAGAATTGTTTTTTACCTTTTTTTGTCTATCCTATATGATATATAATTTCACTTTTCTCGTGCATTAACTAATATTTTTGTCTTAATAGTTGTCAATTTCTCTTAGCAATCATATAAAGCGAGAATTCAAAAACGTATTTATTAATATACTAATATTTTTCAATTTATTTGTTGACTATCAAAAATAACACAAATATTATTGTATATCCATTTGAATCTCAATGTAGTGAGACTTACGACCTAAGACGAAAAATTTTCATTGAAGAAAATTCGCAATAGAGTAAAACTTTTTTGCGTATGTCAAGAAATACAATTCATTTTTCCGCAAATAGTAAACACAAAGTAATTTTGATGAAGTCCCAAAATTAGACGAAGTACACTCCAATCTTGTTGAACACTACTCATTTAGCTCCCCAATGAAGTAACATTCATAAAATTCTCCTTAAACCGTATATAAAAAAAAAAAGATGAAAAGTATCAGAAACCAATCTTTGATCAAATGAAGGAGTTTGGAGTGCATATACCTAAGACATATTTTGTTTTGTTATATCTGTGAAGTAATGATGAGTACTTGATATGACTTACTCTCTTTTTTATGGCTACTTACCTCTAAAATTAGTTAAAAGATGGTGAAAAATATTTTTTTGTGTATGAAAAAAATGCTCATTTAAAAAGACACATGCACACTTTGACTTACCATATTCTTTATTAAATACTTCATTAAGTATATTCAATTAACAATGACCATTCAAATATATTTATACTAATAAGATAAATAAAGTGTAATCATTCAGATATACACTTCATTTTATAAATATATCCAACATATTACTTATAATAAATTAATTGCAACTCTTCAAATCTTTTTATTATTATTTTGGACAGCATGATAACATCTTAAATATTCATTAATCAAATGAATTAAAAAAACCACTAAGTTAAATGATTATATCATCGTATTAGCATCAATAAAAGAAATTCTCAATAATATATATATGTGTGTGTGTGTGTGTGTGTGTTCATACAAGAATGAACATTATTTACGGTTCCTTCAAAATTCATTAATAAACTATAAAATTAAAATAATAATTCATCTATTTTAAAAGAAGCAAAATATATTCAAGAATTCAATAAATCATAGAAATTAAAATAGCAAATTTAATTTAATTAAAATGCTCAATTTACAAATTAAGACAATATCCAGCCAACAATAAATAAAATTTTGTTCTTGCCAAGTATGAAAGTCCATTGAAAATTTACCACCAGCACATAGCCATACAAATATAAATTAAAAATAAAGATATCAAACTATGAAAAGTAAAAAAAAAAGAAGCAAAGAGTACATTCGAATTGTGGTGAATAAATAAGCTTCATTACAACAAAAATAGAAAACATAAAAAAGTTATAAATTAGATAATTTAATTTAAAGTCGATAAATGAGAAAAAAAAAATAGAGAAAACTATAAAAAAAAAAAAAAAATTACGAACAATAAAGAACTTATATAAAGTACAAACACAGCTAAAATTTTAATCCATCAATTTATCTTCGTGATCAGATCTCTTCATTTAGACAATGCCTCAAATTACTTGAGTTAATATATTTATAAAAGTAAAGAAAAAATGGGAGAGACCAAATAGTATTCCTGATAAATGTTATTTAATTATTACTCCCTCTGTCCAATAATAGTTGTCTACTATTGACTTGGCACATCTCTTAGGTAATATTACTATATTATTCTTTGACTTTATTAAATTTAGTGTCTTGAAAAAACGTGTTAGATAATAAATAATATTTAATAGTAAGGATAAAATAGACACAAAAAGTAAATTATCTCTTGATTTTCTAAATTGGACAAGTATTGTTGGATATTGGAATTAGTTAACTGATGAGGTAGTTAGCTAGTAGTGTTAGTTAGATGATTAAATTCTGTTAGGATCTGTAACTAACAAAATGATGAGCTGGATATAATTGTATAAGAAGTCTAGTATAAATACTAAGCTTGTATTGATTCACAATTTTTACACTGAATGAAACAATTTGATTCCCTTTCTCCTTTCTGAGTTACTTGAAAGATTCCTGCCATTGATGTGGCTCAAATTACAAAAATAACATTGGACAACTATTTTTAATATACTAAACAACTATTGTTAGACGGATGGAGTATATGATAATTTGATTTCTTGTTTACTTAATATTCTGAGAGAAGAAGAAATATTTGGTTAATGCACTAAATTTTTATGGCATTATATAATTTTTTAAGAATATAAATAATGTATTGCTTGGTTGATACATAAAATTTCAGGTCAATATCTTTTTATTTACCTCATTCATTTATATTATTGTCATGTATGAGAAAGTAATGCAATGTATTTGACCTTTTATATTCAATGCTGCCCTAACTAAAGAATTCAAGTGCAGTTATTGAACTTTAAATTATGTCATAATGTAATTAAAATATTAGTATTTGATTAACTATTTATTTAGTATAGAGATAATCTAATTTTATATTTTTGAGGTTATTATTTTTAATAATATATGATGATATATATGATATATAATGTATATACCAAATAAAGAAAAATTAAGAATTTTTTTCACGATTTGAAAGTCCTTATTTTTTCGGGGAAACTAAGCAAATACCCCACTAAATAATTGATTAATGAGTAATTTCTAAACAAGAAACATTAATGATATCAATACAATATATATATATATATATATATATATATATATATATGATTAGGGTATTTCTTGAATTACTTTAGGATTGAGGTATGAACATGTAATTGTTTTGAATTTTATGGCAAATTTATGTAATATTTCCTTATTAATCATATTATTTATATATATATATATATATTATGAGTCAATATAAATTAATGTTTAAATGAAAAAGAAAAAGAAAAAGAAATAAATATAGTAGTTGGAAAGAAGGAGTACTATGATATATTTGTTGAAAGGTACGCGTGTCAATATGGGTGTTTGTTAGTGTTGTAGTAGCTTCTTCCTTGTATTGTTTGTATGTATGTATTTAAGTTGCGGGATTGTTGAATCTCTAACAACTCTTTATTTATTATAATAATACTCATATCATATAATCCATTAGTGACATTATTAGTAGGTGAAGTGAAGTGAAGTGAATTCACATTGTTTGTTTGATATGGAATTGAATGATGGGAAGAAGATAAAGATAGGGGTTTGTGTAATGGAAAAGAAGGTGAAAAGCGGCCCGGAGGTTCTCTTCTTTCATTTGTTTTTGTTTCAATTTCTCACCAATCACCATGCACACCACCATTAACACTCATTTCGCAGGTATTTTCTGCTCCCATGGGACAGATTCTTGATAGATTAAACTCATTTGGCGAATTTCAGGTAATTTACATTTCCCTTTTTTTTCATTTCTATTGTATATCGATTGATTACATGTACATGTAGGTAGTGCATTTTGGGGACAAAGTTATTCTCAACGATCCAATTCAGAGGTACTTTAATTATTCATTCTACAATATTCTCAATTCCTAGCTATTTAATTACTACTTCTTTGTATTTGCAGCTGGCCCTGTTGTGATTGCTTGATTGCCTTCCATTCCACTGGATATCCTTTGGACAAGGTTGAACAATATGCTGCATTGAGAAAGTATGTAACTATTTTCTCCTTCTTCCTTTCCTTGTCAAATTTAAACTACTCTCTCAACTATCTATCTGCTCCTCTCTCTTAGGCCTTTCCTTGTCAATGAATTGGAGCCCCAACACCTTCTTCATGATCGCAGAAAAGTATATGAGGTTCCTACCTCAACCTTTTTTATGTTTATGTTCATGTTCCCCCATTATCCTGTTGACAACCCCCCTCCCAACTTACCTTGTATAAAAGCAGTGACTTCTTGCTTTTTGCATCTCCATAAAACCAGCACATAATTTAGACACTTTTTCATTTATTGCTTTGATTTGTGGGATTTCAGCATCTAGAGATGTTTGGGATCCCGGTTCCCAGATATGCTTGCGTTAATAGAGAAGTGCCTTATCAACAACTGGATTATTTTGAGGAAGAAGATGACTTTGTCCAAGTTCATGGGAATCGCTTTTGGAAACCTTTTGTGGAAAAGCCTGTTGATGGTCAGTTTTCCTGCCTTGCAAGGATTTTGTAAGCTGTTTGTTTAGCTTAATATATCATTTGCATTAGAACTGCAAATAAATAGACTGGAATACATCAAAAGGAAAAACTCATATTTTTGTGTTCCTTGAAAATTTTGAGAAATAAATAATTAACTCAAACAGTGGGATACACATTGATGCCTCTTAGTTAAGTTCCGCTTTGATGAGAAACCAAAACTGTACCATATTATATTATGTTGTAACTGCTAAATGGAGTTCGAAAAGTTTAATTTGATTTGAGCTTAGACCTCAAGTCTATTACTTATATCTTATGACTGCTATCAGAGTGCAGGTTTCTCTAACTGTTAGAATTTGCTTTCGCATCTGCCGCATTTCTGATGTTATGCAAATACCATTTACCGTGTCTTATGCAGTCTCTCATTGTTTGAGTAGGTGATGATCACAGAATAATGATATATTACCCTAGTTCAGCAGGCAGCGGAATGAAGGAATTGTTCCGAAAGGTAAAAATTAAAAAATGACATTGTTTTTTGCACAAAAATTTGAAATTGCTTTGGCAAACTTCCTTTTGAGTCAGACACTGCAGCTCCTCTGTTATGACTATTCTGCAAATGCTCTTGTATTATTTAATCAACCACTCTCCTGTATAGAAACCCCTAAATCCTAATGGGTGATTGAGGATGATCTGTCCTGATTCAGTTAGTTGTCTTTAGCTGTGGCTTGGATGCAAGTATTTTTATTCTAAAAATTTCAAGAGAGATTTAGACATTTTTCTCGAAAAGAGGTGCATTTGTCTGCTTTGCAGTTATAACCTCAATTTCTTTATACATTTCCAGGGTAATCATTCCGGAGAAGGATTTGATATGTTCTGCAACTTAAATTTTTCTTTCAACATCACTGAAGATACTTAGGGAGATGGATTTTTCATTTCTTTCATTGGGATAGTGTCAAGACTTATTTCAGTTTCCTGCTTCTCCTTTGGCTTCATAGGCTTCTAGGTGTCTACTTGTGACATTTCTTTTGTACTGAAAATTATGAGAGAAAAAAATTGTAATCCTGAAGCGAGCGTCTCCTTGTCTGTTGCTTATCTGTAATAGCAGGATTCATATCTTTTAAAAACATTGCAACTTTTAACAATTGAAGTTCTCTTATTAAATCATCCATATCCTCCACCATAGTTTATGTCAATTTGTCGGATTTATACTTGACGATAGATTTGATAGTTTGTTGTACATGCAATTCGGTTTGATGTTCTTTAACTTCTTTCTTTTTCTTCAGGTTGGTAACCGCTCAAGTGAGTTCCATCCAGATGTTAGAAGAGTGAGACGTGAAGGATCATACATATACGAAGAATTCATGCCTACAGGAGGAACAGATGTTAAGGTTCCTAAGTTTATTTTTTGGTATCTTAGAGTGAATGAGCTTAACTGTCATTGGCAATTAAACTTGATTTTCTTTTTATGGTGGGTAGCATATCTCAGGTATTATTATGTCTGGCATAAAGATGTTAGTGGGCCCATAATTTTTTGAATTCTTTTTGTTGGATAGTAGATGCTGTGAGTAGAAATTGTAATTAGATTAAACATTGATGTAATACATGACATGGGATGATATAATTAACCATACTTTATCAATACTTGAAATTGTGGCACACTTGATCCCTCTATACATGTTTAATAAGCACTGTTAGCTTTTCATTAATTCTAAATTGTGAAAAAAAAAAAATTGAGAAGGAAACAAACATTAAAGATGGTAAAATATTTTAGAGGGAAATAGGCTATAAAGAAATCTCAAGGAAAAATTAAAAGAAGGGATAATGAGCTAAAGTAGGAGATAGAGTAGAGACAAGGCTAATTTTTAAGAACTTGGGTGGTACTTTTGGTTACATATTCTGAAGAGATCGATGGAGCAAGGAACACAAGTTTTTTGGACTCCGGGAATGTCTATAGTGGAGATAGTAACTTCTCAATATTTCCATGTTACTGGTCTCATAGAGCTAAATGCAAGTCCAATAATTGTATCCGGGAGTACCCATCATGAGATGGTGACTTTTTAAAATTTCCATGTTTCCTTCGATATGTTCTTTCCTATAGCTTCTTCCCAATCCTCACAGTCCCCAAAAAGGAAAGGTAAAATGACAGAAAACCATACCTCATATACTGATCTCATTTATTTATAGTAAGAGCTAGCAACTTTTTCCATCTACATCTTAGCTCCCATGTGTTTACCTCTTGGACTCATAAGGGATCTTCATTAGAGAAAACTTTATGGAAATCCTTTTTCACAACTTTGCTCGTGATGTGCGCATATCCTTGATCTTTTTTTATTAAATTTACGTAGGTGTATACTGTTGGCCCAGAATATGCACATGCAGAGGCAAGGAAATCTCCGGTTGTTGATGGAGTTGTGATGAGAAATCCTGATGGAAAAGAAGTTAGTAATTTCTTCAACTTATCATCGGCAACTTTTGAAGTCCGCGTTTTGTCCATTCCTTTTTTTTTTTGTCAATATCCTGAGGCACACAGGCAGAGAAGAAAAGGAAAATAACGGTGATATCATCTTTTTATTTACTGTGTGCATTTGGCTCAGGAGACAGAAGTAGTTTTGACAAAGTGATAACTTATTGATGTGGGAAATTTCCCCATGTAGAAGGCCCATGGAGAAATGTATCATGTCCCACTTAAATGTCTTTTGTATATAAGTAAATTTGTCAAAGTACTGATCTTTTCCTCTAGCAGCAGATATGTGCTTATATTTGGCTACACGTTCAAAGTTGCTTCATTTTGCAGGTCAGGTATCCTGTTCTATTAACCCCTTCAGAGAAGCAAATGGCAAGAGAAGTTTGCATAGCTTTCAGGCAAGCTGTAAGTCACTTAAGTCTTCCAATATTTTTCCACAACATCTGGAAATATGAAGTTAGATACTTCTCATCTGGTCTTCATGCTTATACTGTGGGTGTATATTCTATCTCAAAATGGGGTAAAACTTTGCTCCAGTTCTCTCTAACCATTGGCGAAGCCTTAATTTGTGGCATGTGAAGGATCATCCAACTGCTGACTATAGATGATACTAGTCCCCCCAGCTATAATACAGTTACTTGACTGATTTCTTATTTGCTGTTTATATTATTTAGAAATACGTGAATATTTGTTGAATTGTTTCCCGGACCTCTAAACTGAGGCATACTATGCTGGCAGTTTTCGTTTGATGGTGTTGTAGACTACATTGATGGAAAAGAAAAGGATGACAATTTCTCTTCCTTTTGTTTAGGTTTGTGGCTTTGATCTGTTGCGTTGTGAGGGGCGTTCTTATGTTTGTGATGTGAATGGCTGGAGCTTTGTGAAGAACTCTTACAAGTAATGTTTACGATGCTTCATATTCTTCACCAACAAGAAAGTAAATGACGAAACTTCCTGTCCAGTCTATTTACTGTTTCGCTTTTCAGCATTACTCCTTTCAGCTTCTTAATACAAAATGGAACATGTATCTTATGCCCTAATTGGCAGAAAAAGAAAATGGAGAAAGTAAAATGGAATCTCTTCCTTAAATGGAAGGGAGAAATCAATGACTGGATGGGGTATATAAAATATGCCTTTACTGGGGATAAGATTACTGAAATAAAGGTGAAAGTAATCGTCTACTTCCTCTTGAATCTGAGATCTCAAGATATATTAACCATCAGAGAGAACTTAATTCTGTACATCTGTAATGTAACTGATTTTTTAAAATTCCCTTCAAGAGATATCATAATCCTCGCGAATGACGCTTTATCTACTTTCACATAATGAAATTCATACGGGCTCCTACCAAATGGAGTACAATAATGACCAGTACTAAGTAGGATAAATGACACCCAAAAACAGGTAAAAAGATAAAAAAAGAAAATGTTGAAACCTAACCTATGTGTTAAGAGAATATGTCAACATCAATATGTTCACTTGTAGTTTTTATCCTAAACAAGGATTTAAAGATTTATGTGCTTGATTGGTTTAAGATCTTGTGTTCTGCCCCATATATGTTTTGACTGCACATCCCTTTCTCAGAGTGGTACTCCCAATGGTAAGAGCTAGATTTTATAGTTGAAGATTTCATTCATACCTGTATCATGAGTTCTAAGTTAAAATATTTTTCTTGATATTTTGATTATTGTTGGTCGTGTTTTCATTATTAACATTATCATTACTGTCATGGAGTACAGAAGAAGTTGTAGCACTATAGTGTCATCATCTGTACCCACATTATTGTTTCGGTTCTAAAAGGGAGTTATTGCTATGATGTCTGAGAACAGGTACTATGATGATGTGGCGTGTGTGTTGAGGAAGATGTTTCTAGATGCAAAAGCTCCACATCTTTCATCCACGATACCACCAACTTTACCATGGAAGGTTAATGAACCTGTTCAGCCTTCTGAGGGACTAACACGTCAAGGAAGTGGGCTTATTGGCACATTTGGACAATCAGAGGAGCTTCGATGTGTAATTGCAATTATTCGGCAGTAAGACATACCTGTTTTCTTCATTTCCTTTGTTGTCAAAAAACTTTTAGTTTCCTCTTTAATCATTCTCAATTTGTGCAGTGGTGATAGAACTCCAAAACAGAAAGTGAAGTTCAAGGTCACTGAGGAAAAGCTCTTAAATTTGATGTTAAAATATAATGGGGGAAAACCAAGATCTGAGGTGCTTCTTTGATTTTCGTTGTCCTATCTGCTTTTTAACTATATTCCCGATGTTTTAGAGTACAGTATTGTTATTTATTCTCCACAATCTGCTGCAGACAAAGCTTAAGAGTGCCGTGCAATTGCAAGATCTTTTGGATGCCACCAGAGCTCTAGTACCACGTACTAGGTAAGTAAAACTTATTGTCATTCTTAATAGAAGCTCTATCTCATTAATTTCTTAAACTCATATTTTGCTATTGCCTTCTGCTTTTGATCTTCATCCCCAAACCTGGATAACATCAGCACGTTTCACCTATAGCTGTAAGAGTAATTATGAAGACTATTAACCTGATAAATAATAGTACTTTTTATCTGGACCTCACTTGTGAGATTACACTAGATATGTTATTGTATCAACTTGACAGATTTTGGCTTTTAATGATGTACAACATTGGTTCTGAGATCAATTAAAGAGGACTGACTATTAAACAATGTTTATACTGATTATCATCCAGGCTTTAATTTATTGGAGATGACACCTAGAGTTCAAAAAAACAGGTATATCATTTGAACAAAAGGACATTCATACCCCTCACTTCCAATCCTAGGATTGTGAGTTTGAGTCACCAAGGGAGTAAAAAGGTGGGAGCTCCTAGGAAGGGGCAAGAAAAAAAAAAGGACATTCATATGTTAGTGATGTAACAAAGACCCTAGTATACTAGTGCACACATTTCATGGTTAAAGGAGGACGGAGAGGCTCAAAGTTAAATTGATTATGTTTGCTCGTAAAATCTTGACTCATGAAATTTTTTATATTATATTATCTCAAAAGTTTCATGGATTCTATGTAAATTTCATAGATGGTCACATAACTATCACTTTTTTTCATAAAAGTCACTTAACTATTATTTCTAACAAAAAAGTCTCTAAACATTGAGTATACTAACACAAAAATCACACAACCGGGAAATACTAACTTTCTGGTGGATAACTCATTTTTTGCTCTTCTTTAAAAAGCTAATAAATAAAAATTCAATTAAAAAGCTTCGACCCGACCCAAAACCCATATGTAGAAAGTAAATAACCCTTCATATTCTTCCCTTTTCCCTATCATTTAAACATGTTTGGTTTGAAAAAATAATGGTAAACAAAATAACTTCCATCCAGATGAAAATATTTGCTACCGAACACTAGAAAATACCTTCCTAATTAAATTATTTACCTTAAAATTGACTTCTATCATACAAAATAAGTAACTTTTTGTTTTGTTTCATATATAAAACAGTAGAAAAATAATCTCATTAAACCTTGCAATTAAATCAAACAACAATGTTGCATTTATCCACTCCAGGTAAAGAGACAAGTCAAAGAAGAAGAATACTATTCATATATGCCTTTTCTTTTTGTTGATATTTAATTGGACATGGAATGTATGATGTTCATTTAAATTTATAATAATAGTGACAAACATTATTAAGGTGATGATCAAAATTTTCATCTAGTATAGAAAATATCAAATAAAAAATAAATTTAAATAGTTAGATAAATATAATTCTTAAGAACTATATGAAAAAGTGGTTTATAAGATGCTAGTAAATTTATATGTTAAACGTATTTAGATTCTCCACAGTACTAAACATATCATATGTTACTGCAAGACATATAGAGTAGTATGCATTTTGAAATATATATATAACAAGTAGCAGTAGTTATAATAGTTGATATTCTCCAACTAGTTCCAATATTAACCATTAACAAAGAATAGAAAAGAAGTAATTGAAACATTTAAACTTTTTTGAATAAAGAATGTGAAAGATTAAAAATCAATATGTGAAAAATATGTGGTAACTACCTTAAAAGGATGAACTCCCCTAAGTTGAATGTTAATTACTATAATACCTCCAATTTAAAACATCCAATTTAGTGTATCTTTTTATATTTTATATTATCTTACATTTATTATATTGTAAAATATATCAAAAGCCTATAATTTTTCACATTAAAGGTTGGGACTTTTTCAAAAAGTTTTGACTTTTCCAAAAAGTTGTGATTTCTTCATGATTTGTGATCTTTTCAAAGGGTTGTGACTATTCCAAATGGTTGTGATTTTTCCCAAGAGGTATGACTTTTTTAAAGCGTTGTAAATTTTTGGATGAGTTGTGACTTTTCTGTAGGATTGTGTCTTTTCTGATAAGGCACAATAAGTACATGTTCATATTACCTTTATTGGCTATAAATAAAGGGTTAACTCATATTTTTAAACTTCAAATTTTCTATGTTGTGTATTCTTTTTCTTCTTCTTCTTAAAACACTCAATTCAGTACATATTCTATATTTATTTATAATATAGTATAAAATATATTAAAAGAAGTCACTTTTTCACATTGAAGGATTGTGATTTTGAAGGGACGCAAGAGTTGAAGAAACGGGTTTTAAGGTAAAAATACAATATGGGTAAAAAACCCCAAAGTACGAAAAAAAAACATAAAAGTAAATTCCTGAATTCTAAGGGTGCCACGTAGACTGGCCTAGAATTTTCTTTTATATATATAAGATTCAAACCAAACATGTTAAACTGGTAGGGAAAAAGGATTAACTAGTATGAAGGGTTATTTATTTTCTTCAAAAGTGAGTTATCCACCAAAAGTTAGTATTTTCCTATTGTGGGATTTTTGTGTTAGTATGCTCAAAGTTTAGTGATTTTTGTGTTAGAAAGGATAGTTAAGTGATTTTTGGTTAAAAAAAAGTGATAGTTACGTGCCCATCTATGATATTTACCCGATAAAATCTTGAACTTATCAGAGTGATCTGCTTTTGGCCCTACCTCACTTTGAAGGACTTTATTTACACTCTTTAGGGGTCGTGGTAGAGTGTATTAGCAAAAATAATGCATGCATTAACTTTGTGTATTAATAGTACCTTGTTTGGTACCTTTTCATGCTATATATAATTAATGCTTGCATTAGTATACATTCTATTGTGTATTGAGGAATATATTACTAATACCATGAATTTCTAGGTATTAGTAATGCAAAGAGATTTAATACATGCATTAGCATGATTAAAGACCTAATTACTTCTCAAACCCCTTTTACATCTTTTCCACCAATAATTGTGGAGGATACGTCACTTGATTAAATACATATTTTTATGCAATGCATGCTTTTATTAATATACCAAACAAAACAATGCACACAAAATATTTTATATATAATTAATGCAAACATAACTAATCAAGCATTACTAATACACTCTATTTAGCATTATTTTTATACACCTTTTACTGTGATCTGTGTGTTGCAAATTATTGTTGATCATTGTTTCTCATTCTTTTCAATCAGTTATTAGAATATATTTTTTTGTAAGGCTTCTGTTTGTTCCAGGATTGTGTGTTTTTGTACTATGGGTGTAATGATAAACAGAAGGAACAATCTTGTTTGTGTCCTCATTCTCAAAATACAACGTACTTTGGGTAGTTGTTGAATTTGTTGTTGTTGGGTTCAGTCTATCTCTTAGACTCATACTGATGATATATGATAGTCATTGTTGCTTTCACTGTTCTGAAAACTAGAGAGGAAGTGTTCTAATTATAATTATCATTTTTCACCTTTCTTGACCTGATCGTGTGAAACCCTGTTCCCACAAGAAGCCCAAAGTAAAGGAAAGACTAAAGAATAAAACAACAAAATGCTTTAGACTAAACGTTTACTTGGATCATAGGTGTATAACATGTTTTCCAAGTAAACGTTTGATGTTCCTTTTCTGAAGAAGCCTATAAGGGGTTTCCTGTCTTTAACAAGACTGGGCAACTTTTAGGTTATTACGCCTCTTGGGACCACTATAAATAAGGGGAATTCAACTTTTGCCCCTAAAAAGAGTTGCTTTCCATGTATGTTGGAATATGCTATCTGATGCATTACACCCTTTACTGACCAATTTTTTCTATTTTTGTCCTGATTCTATTCAGTCTCTTCCATTCTTATAGAATAAAATGCTGTAATTTGCAAAGAAAAAATGGTTGTTATTTACTAATTGGAAAAGGCCAATCTGAATTTGTTACTCACTCTTTTTTATAGACCTGGTAGGGGAAGTGATAGTGAAGCAGAAGATTTTGAGCATGCTGAGAAGCTACGTCAAGTTAAAGCAGTTCTTGAGGAGGTCGACACTATCTTCTTGCTCTATACATTTAGTATGTCATACTGTCATTGTTAATACATGTTGTAATGCAAATTATTTTCATTTTCTTTTCTTAAAAAACATGAAAGGAATATCGTAATAAGCTAGAGGATAAGATCTAATATATTTTACTTTTAATTCTTTACTTTCTTCGATATCTAGGTTATGTCATTCTAGATTATTATTTATTTTGAAGTAACTTTTGTTACTTTAATTCCTTTGTGTCCTTTGCTTTGCTTTTGGGGTTACATGCCATTCAACAAAGAGTGAAAATAATTGAAGTTATTAAATTTGGGACATTGAAAGGTGAAACCTTAGGGGGGGGGGGGGGGGGGGGGGGGGGGGGGGGGG
>JAJOOB010008776.1:0-69143 GCA_029582485.1 Solanum tarapatanum | reverse complement strand
AAAACCAAAAGACCATATAGACCAAAAAGAAAACTAACGGAATGTACTTGTTATAATTGTGGAAAATTAGGACATATAGCTAGAGATTGTAAATTACCTAAAAATCCAAAGAAAAAACAAATATCAGAAATGATAATAAACACTTATATACTAAGGCATGTGATACGAATGAGCAGCTGATCACTGGTAGAAGATGATGACCCATGCTAGGCATTTTAACCCCTGGGATGAGGTCCTCATAAATACAAATATTGGGATCGGCCCATGCTAGGCTTACGCCCCTGAGTTGCCACCCTTCTATACCAATTGGGATCGGCCCATGCTAGGCATTCCCCCCTGAGCTGCCACCCTTAATTATATAAATTTCTTTACTTAGATTCTTTAATCTTTGAGATTGTTGTTTTGGTGATCATAATCATTTTTTATATCGGAACTACAGACCAGTAGTAGAAGACATGAAAATAATACTTCAAGGCAGTAACAATGACATAAGGAGCTATGTAACATCAATGCATTACTTGTGAGTTTAAATAACACAATTGACTTTAACTGACTAAGAGGAGGATTCACCAAACTTGCTTTTACAAATACCATTTCTATACCATCACATAGGAGGATAATTACACAAGTATAGAGTACTAAACATATAATGAAGTAATTCTATACACTAAGGAGAGGAGGGAAATATTGTTAGCTATTTGGAGATCATTCGCTGCCACTATGTTTCCTTTACTAGGAATAGAACTTAGGAAATTCACTTATTGATATTAATCTCAAGTATCAGATTTCATGCCGAAGAATATTAAATCAAATAGCCTTACATACCTTATCTTCTGATAAATACAACTATCACGATTCAGCCTCCCCTTTTAGGTTTTAATCTACAATATAAGTCATGATAAATTTCAATTAACAGCTATCACACCGCGAGCCTCGTAAAATAGTAGCTAAATTTGACGGATAATGAGCCCAGTAGCTAAAGTAGGTGATGCACCTACTAGCTTTCACTTGGGCTTAAATATATTGGTCCTTGGCAGATTTGGCTGTTGGGATTTAATTTCATTTTGTTTTATTTAACATTGTTTGGGCCTCAAGTGAGTCCATTAGCATAAGCCCAAATCTGATCCATAAACCTTGGCCTTTTTAACTAGATCCATATAGCTCAAGTAGGTGATGCACCTACTTGGTTCTTTGGACTGGTCAATAAGTCAAAGTAGGTGATGTACCTATTTGTCACCTACTAGCTTAGTTAATTCAAGCAAGCAGCTCACCTATTTTATTCCATTTTCTAATTATTAATCTCTTTTTCTTTAACTTAGCACTTAACTTTCAACTTTAAGCTCAATTACCACCTTCTTGTCTCGAGTTTAAATACTGCCGTTTGAGTTATAACTTGCAGTACACATGCTGCAACGTGCAAGGCAACACATCACCTTCCGAGCTAGTTTAAACCAGCGCTAATCATATAAGAAACATGGTCCCTCACCTATACTATAAGGGTATGTCAAGTACCACAGGAATAGAATAAGCATATGCATAATACAGGCTGTTACATCCTTCCCCCCTTAAAACATTCGTCCTCAAATGTTAGCACGGTTATCTAGCCCAAACAAGTTCAAGCCTAAGTTAGTACTACTGTTAATCACATTGAAAATATAGACTTATACTTACTTGTTAACGCCTCAACACAACATTTTAATCTTTCTCATCGGTTTGGAAGAGATGAGGATACTTCAATTTCATTGCTTCTTCCGCTTCCCATGTAACTTCTTCTACTTGTTGGTTCCTCTATAATATTTTTGCAGAAGCTACTTCTTTATTTCTTAACTTCCTAACTTGTCGATCCAGAATAGCAATGGGTACTTCTTCATAAGTGATATCTCTCTTAACTTGTACATCTTCAGTAGGAGTAATACGTGATGGGTCACCTACGCATTTTCGAAGCATTGAGACATGAAACACTGGATGAACAGTAGAAAGCCCTTGTGGTAACTGTAACTCATACGCAACTTGGCCAATTCTTTGGATAACCTTATATGGCCCTATATAGCGTGGACTCAACTTTCCCTTTTTACCAAACCTCATTACCCCTTTCATTGGTGACACCTTCAAGAACACCCAATTCCCTATAGAAATTTCTAGTCATCTCCTTCTAACATCCGCATCTAATTTATGTCGACTTTGAGCTGTTTCTAGCCGTTGCTGTATCACTTTGACTTTTTCCAGAGCTTGATGAACAAGATCTAGCCCAAATAAGGCAATTTCACCTTTTTCAAACCAGCCAATTAGGGATCTACATTTTCTACCATATAAATCTTCATAAGGTGCCATTTTAATACTTGAATGGTAGAAATTGTTGTATGCAAACTCGATCAATGGAAAATGATCATCCCAACTACTTTTAAAGTCCAATATACAAGCTCGCATCATATCCTCAAGTGTTTGAATTGTACGCTCTGCCTGACCATCTATTTGAGGATGAAAGGTTGTACTTAAATTCACTTGTGCTCCTAAACTCTTCTGAAATGACTTCCAAAAATTTGCAGTGAATTGAGCTCCCCGATCCGATATAATAGAGATTGGCACTCCATGTAGGCGAACTATCTCTTTAATATACAACCTCGCATATTCTTCGACTGTATAAGTAGTCTTGACCGGCAAGAAGTGCGCTAATTTGGTCAATCTATCAACAATTACCCATATAGAATCAAACTTCCAAAATGAACGAGGCAAACCAGTGACAAAATCCATGTTGATCATGTCCCACTTCCAAATTAGAAGTTCTATACACTATATATAACCTCCGGGCTTTTGGTGCTCTACTTTTACTTGTTGACAATTTGGACATTGACCCACGAATTCTGCAATGTTCTTTTTCATGTCCCCCCACCAATACATATCTTTCAAGTCATGATACATTTTAGTTGACCCCGGATGGACAGAATATCTTGAATGATGTGCTTCCATCATAATCCTATTTCTTAATTCATCTACATTAGGTACACACAATCTGTTTTGACATCGAGTACTCCCTCTTGTGTAAGCTCAAATGCCTTTGTCATATCTTGTTGTACATTCTCTTTAAGCTTTAATAGAATAGGATCAGTGTACTTCTTCTCTTTCACTTCCACTACTAATGAGGATTCTGCCGCATTTTGCACAATAACCCCTTCGTCTGGAGATTAAAGAAGGCGAATCCCTAAGCTAGCTAGTTGACATAGATCCTTAGTTATTCCTTGTCTTTCCACAAACTACCATAAGTGCTTGCCATTATTTTACAACTTAACGCATCAGCTACTGCATTTGCTTTCCCGGGATGATACAAGATATCAATGTCATAATCTTTGAATAGTTCCAGCCATCTTCACTGCCTCAGATTTAGGTACTTTTGCTTAAAGATATATTGCAAACTCTTGTGATTAGTGTATAGTTCAACATGAATTCCATACCAGTAGTGGCGCCATATCTTCAAAGCAATTACAACTTTTGCAAGCTCTAGATCATGAGTTGGATAATTTTTCTCATGTGGCCACAGCTGCCTTGAACCATAAGCTATTAC
Source organism: Solanum tarapatanum (assembly GCA_029582485.1). Lineage (NCBI taxonomy): Eukaryota > Viridiplantae > Streptophyta > Magnoliopsida > Solanales > Solanaceae > Solanum > Solanum tarapatanum. The sequence continues at coordinate 65,584 of JAJOOB010008776.1, read as the reverse complement.
TTTACCATGATGTATCAATACAAATCCTAGGCCCACTCCTGAAGCATCACAATACACTGCATACCCTTCTGTTCCTTCTGGAAGTACCAATACAGGTGTAGAAGTTCATTTATTCCTCCACACTTGGAAGCTTCTTTCATATTCATCACTCCAGTGATATTTGGTTTCTTTGTGTGTTAGCTTTCGTTAAGGGCGTAGCAATAGAAGAGAATCCTTCAACAAAACTTCTGTAATAACCTACCAATCCAAGGAAACTACGGATCTCCATAGGCGTTGTAGGTCTTGTCCAATTTTTCAAGGCTTCTATCTTCTGGTTATCAACCCTTATTCCTTCATCGGATACAATATGACCTAACAATGCCACAGAGTTTAACCAGAATTCACATTTAGAGAACTTTGCATACAACTTACGACCATGAAGAATTTGTAAAACCTGTCGCAGGTGATTAGCATGGCCCTTTTCCGATCTTGAATACACCAAAATGTCATCTATTAATACTATCACGAACACATCTAAAAATGTCTTGAACACCCTATTCATCAAATCCATAAAAACTGCTGGCGCATTCGTTAGCCCGAATGACATGACTAAAAACTCAAAATGACCATACCGTGTTCAGAAAGCTGTCTTGGGTATATCTTTGTCTTTAACCCTCACTTGGTGATAACCATACCTCATGTCGATTTTTGAAAAACACCTAGCACCTTGTAACTGATCAAACAAATCATCAATTCTAGGGAGGGGATATTTGTTCTTATCGTTACCTTATTCAACTGCGGGTAGTCGATACACATTCTAAACGAGCCATCTTTCTTGCATACAAATAAAACTGGTGCTCCCCATAGGGACATAATAGGCCTTATGAATCCTTTATCTAATGTCTTTTAATTGCTCCTTCAACTCCCATAATTCTGCCGAGGCCATTCTATATAGAGGGATGAATATAGGTTAAGTATTTGGAATCAAATCAATACCAAACTGTACTTCTCGTTCTGGAGGCAAACCCGGAAGATCTTCAGGAAATACATCGGGAAATTCATTTACCAGTGGAATTGATTGAAGAGATGGTGGCTCAGCATCTATATTTTTCATTCTCACTAGATAACATATGTATCCCTTGGGCATCATCTTCTTTGCCTTAAGATAAGAAATATATTTACCTCTTGGTGTCCCAATATTACCTTTCCATTCAAGGATGACCTCTTTTGGAAAATGAAAATGCAGCATCTTAATTCGGCATTCCACCGTGGCATAACAAGAAGCTAACCAATCCATACCCATTATAACATCAAAATCCACCATTTCTAACTCAACAAGGTCAGCCAATGTATCATGATCACAAACAGTTACAATACAATTACGATAAACCCTTATAGCTATAATAGGCTCACCAATTGGTGTAGACACTTCAAATGGCTTCACTAATAGTTCTGGTGTTCTTTTGAACATTTTAGCAATCAATGGAGTAACATATGATAGTGTAGACACCGGATCAATTAATACATACACAATATGTGAAAAGATGGATAATGTACCTGTAACCACATCCGGTGAGGCTTCTAAATTTTGTCGATCCCCGAAAGCATATGTGCGATTCTGAATTCCACTAGAACTAGCTGCTCCCCTAGTTCCTCTACCACGACCAGTAGGCATCTGTCCCCTACCTAAAAAAGGTGCTGATGATGAGGATGCAACAATTGATCTAGTAGGTTGTACCACACCACCCACACCCTGATGACGGAAATTTCTCATCATATGACCTGGTGTACCACACCAAAAACAAACATTTTTCCTAAATCGACATGCACCTAAATGATTTCTTCCACATTGTTTACAAGTCTATCGAGGAGGTCTTGATTGTTTCATACTTCCCTGCTCTTGGTACCCCGCTGTTCGTGAACCTTGGCTTTCACCTCTTTGCCCAAACTGATTGCCCCTAGACTCTTGAAACTGAGGTGGGGCACTACTTGTAGAGTAGAAAGATGATAGCCTAGGCGGTCAGTTAAAGAACCGAGGCCTAAACTCACCTTGGGATGGTGTAAACTGCCCCATGGATCTGTCCCTCTTAGAATGCCTTGTTTCTGACTCTTGTGTCCTTTTTCTTTGCCTTTGATCCTCCAACTTTTGCGCAAAAGCTTGCATCCTTGCTATATCCATATCTTTATTCAACGAAGCAATGGTACAGTCTCTAACCAGATATGCATCTAGTCTATCCACATATCGATGAACTTTATCTCCCCATAGTAGGTACTACATTAGGAGCATATCTGGCCAAGGAATTAAATTTGAGACTGTACTCTTCCATGCTCATACTTCCTTGGTGGAAATTTAAAACTTGATCCGCACGGGCCTCTCAGATCTCCAATGGCAGATAACGGTCAAGGAATGCCCTTTTGAACTCTTTCCATGTAGCTGATGGTGCATCTGTTCCTCTGGATTGCTTCCAAGCTTCATACCACAATACAGCCACACCTTTTAATCTATATGTTGTTAGCTCAAGCACTTTTTTACCCCTTACATGCATATCATCGAAAGTGCGTTGGATCTGATCTATAAAATCTTATGGATCCTCATTAAGATCTGACCCGGTGAATGATGGAGGGTCCAAATTAAGGAAATCACGTATCCGTGTGCCAGCTGCTCTAACTACACCATTAGTACCGGCAACCGGACCTTCTTGCCTTTGGCCGTGGCCAACAACTATACGAGTTAATAATTGGACCGCATCCCTCAAATCTTGCTCGGTAGCATTAATAGGGGGTTCTTGAGGTGCAACTTCCCTCCTTAGATCTTCTGGAGATGGAGGGATCGGGAAAGTCTGTTGGGGAGACTCATCTTGAGCTTCACCTTGTATAGCTTGACTAGGTAGTGGTTCGCTGGTCCCTTCTTGGGCAGCCACATCTACTCGCTTACCAGTACTTTTGCTCCTTCTCGTAACCAGCATCCTTGCTATAATAAAACAATTTAGGAATTAGATATGATTCGTCTACAACACTAGTTCTATTGCACGATCTAAGAAATGAAATAAAAGAGACAACTCCTACATGTCCCGTATCCTGGTTTATAAATGTGGTGCACAACACATCCATAAGCAAGACTACACACAGACATTGCTTTGTAGACTCCCTAGGATGACCTGCTCTGATACCACTTTTGTCACGTCCCAAACCACATTAAGACGGACAGGCACCCGATGGCCTCTAGGCCCGAGAGAACCAATATGTAACATGTGCTTACTATGCATATAAGTATGACAATCTTGTGACAAGTTCCCATAGGATACAATGAGACAAATCAACATAAGTAGACCCAAAACTTATATACAAGACTTGGCCGTTGAGGCCACAACTTGTTAAGACGCAACTGAACCATAAACATAAGTCTACAAAGACTCTAAAAGAAAGAAAACGTTAGAATAGGTCCGGATAGACCCCGCCTTACGCTTAACTACGATACAATATCCAAACTGAATCTACCAAAGACTTAGTAAAGCTTCGAATCAATCTAGAGCTCACCAAAAGTAGTTGAGTGACGTGTGCTCCTACCGAGGAGGTCTACTAGTTGAAGTACCTGTGCCTGCAACATGAAATGCAGCGTCCCCCACGAGAGATGTCAGTACGAGAAAATGTACTGAATATGTAAGGCAATAACATATATAAAATAAGAGTTCGAATGAAACCAAGTATCAATAAATTTGTGCATAAATCAGAACAGAAGACCACCTTTGTTAACTCTTGTGGGATAATGTATGTTACATTATTGTCTTTACCTTTCTGTGTGTTATGAACTTTTTAAGGCATGTGATACGAATGACCAGCTGATCAGTGGTAGAAGTGGATGACCCATGCTAGGCATTTACGCCCCTGAGCTGCCACCCTTCTATACCAATTGGGATCGGCCAATGCTAGGCTTTCACCCCCGAGTTGCCACCCTTAATTATACAAATTTCTTTACTTAGATTCTTTAATGTTTGAGATTGTTGTTTTGGTGGTAATAATCATTTTTTATATTTTGAACTACGGAACAGTAGTAGAAGACATGAAAATAATACTTCAAGGCAGTAACAATGACATAAGGAGCTATGTAACATCAATGCATTACTTGTGAGAAGGATTCACCAAACTTGCTTTTGCAAATACCATTTCTATACTAGCACATAGGACGATAATTACACAAGTATAGAGTACTAAACATATAATGAAGTAATTCTACAAACTAAGGAGTGGGAGAAAATATTGTTAGCTATTTGGAGATAATACGATGCCACTATGTTTCCTTTACTAGGAATAGAACTTAGGAAACTCACTTATTGATATAAATCTCAAGTATCAGATTTCATGCCGAAGAATATTGAATTGAATAGCCTTACATACCTTATCTTCTGATCAATACAACTATCACGATTCAGCCTCCCCTTTCAGGTTTTAATCTACAATATACTCATGATAAATTTAAATTAGCAGCTATCACACCGTGAGCCTCGTAGAATAGTCTCTAACTTTGACGGATAATGAGCCCATACAGCCCTTAAAACAGTGTGTATCACCACACCCTCCTTCTCTGCCTAATACATACATTATATATACTTTTCCAAGATTACCCAAACTGCACTAACAACAATACACATAAAACAGACTCAAGTATTCTTTATCATACAACCAATTATTGAACTCACCACCCCCTTGTGTTCTTTATGACAGCACACCCATAATTCCTCACTCAAACTCATACATAAGGAGGAAGAAAATGAAGCAGTCACCTTACCTCAATTTCTGTAACTTCTCCTTATAACTTGAATTCCTCTAGAACTTCAACTTCCCTTCACACTTAAACCAAAGAAGAAGAGAAAAGTATCTTAATAACCAAGGAAGTGAGCAGTAGCTTCTGGAAATATTATGCCTTTATGCTTGTACTTGAGCATGAAAAACATGTTTTCGTAATCATCCATGGGAGAATTAAGCTAAATCCATAAGTGTTTTCACTTACCTTGTCTTGCAGAGATGAGGGTTTCTTCAAGAACCCTAGAAGAACTTTAAGGCTGTTGTTTAATCCTTAATAGAAAAGAGAGAGAAAAAGTAGGAGCGAATCCTCAGTAATGTGCGTTAAAATGAGTGCGAATAGCAACCAATATATCTTTATATTGAGCTTTCTTCACCTTTAACAATATCCACTAGAAAGCTTCATTTTCAGCCACTAATTGGTCAAGTAGGTGATGCACCTGCTTATGTATATCAAGTAACTCAAAAGATCAAACTAGGCGATGCACCTACTAGCTTTCACTTGGGCTTAAATGTACTGGGCCTTGGCGGATTTGGCTGCTGGGCTTTAATTTCAATTTGTTTTATTTAACATAGTTTGGGCATCATGTGAGTCCATTAGCATAGGTCCAAATCTGATCCATAAACCTTGGCCTTTTTCACTAGATCCATATAGCTCAAGTAGGTGATACACCTACTTGGTTCTTTGGACTGATCAATAAGTCAAAGTAGGTGATGCACATACTTGTCACCTACAAGCTTAGTTAAGTCAAGCAAGCAACTCACCTATTTTATTCCATTTTCTAATTATTAATCTCTTTTTCTTTAACTTTCAACTTTAAGCTCAATGACCACCTTCTCGTCTAGAGTTTAAATACTTTCGTGGGAGTTATAACTTGCAGTGCACATGCTGCAACGTGCAAGGCATCACATCTCCTTCTGAGCTAGTTTAAACCAACGCTAATCATATAAGAAACATGGTCCCTCACATATACTCTAAAGCTATGTCAAGTATCACAAGAATAGAATAAGCATACGCATAATACGGGCTGTTACAGTCATGATATATGCCACTTTAGTAAAACTTCATTAATATTGATAAAAGAGGCATAATACAAGTCACAACCAACATACAAGTTATTTATCCACATTAGAGCATGATCAACCATATAACCCATTACCTTTACTTTTAAGCCTCCACCTCAAATAACCCTCATGCTATACCTTGTGCAATGTATGAATAGCGTCCCACACCACCATCCACGCCAAGGCACCACATTAAGGTCACCAAAAGTGAACTTACCATTCATCCTTTCCACCGTTACACAAATAAGCATATAAGAGATGTAAACATTACATAAGTCACATCATCACATTAAGACCAACATCTAGGACAACTCTACATCATACTTGTGCAATGTGCAAGTAGCATCCCCTACTACTACTCACACTAAGTACTCCTTTGAAGTCACCATAGATGAGGCACATTCATACTCAACAAGTCATAATAAGGAAGTAACTCATAATACAATCTAAGTATAGCATGCATCTTCACATTAGACATATAATCATTTAGCTCACCCATTATTCATTAGCTTCATTAAGAACACCTTCATTCATTATACATTAAGCCAACATTCTTCATTAATATTATCATAAGAGCTCATTCATTTTATTTAACATTATAAAGGAACACACCATGACCTCTCTCGAAGCCTACTTGAGAAATGCATAGATGGCATCCCATACCACCACCCACACTAAGTAGTGCATTCTTAAGAAGCCATAGTTCATTAACATTCTTTGTGGAGGTAAGCCTTAACTGACATAGACCATATGAGCTTGACATGGAATCCCGATGTCACCGTCACCGGATAAAGGGATTCCTACTTGCCTAAGGTAGGACCATCATTTTTATAGCTTAAGTAGATCCACTAGCTAGACCTATGTGAACACATAGTTATAGGATAGGGAGATCGCTACTAGACACCCTGCCTCAACTCACGGATGAGCATCCATCTCAAGAGGTTGCTACTAGATACCCCGCTTCAACTCACGGTTGAGCATCCACCCCAAGTCATATCCACTCGGTGCTTGGCATTATTCCCCACGGAGTATTTGACATTCATTACATCCGTTCATTATGGGGTAAGAGATTGTTACTATATACCCCGTCTCAACCCACGGTTGAGTATCCATCTCAAACCCAACATTCATTCATTGGAAAGCTCATAGATTCGAAGATGATAATAGCCTTTCACCTAAGAATCCCCTTATTGTGAAAAAGTCCTTTCACAACAAGTCATTATCATTCATTAGAGTACAATTGAGAATAGCCTTTCAATTAACCCATTATCATTAACATTATTATAGAAACTTCATTCTTTATTCATTCATTCATGAGTGTGTATGTGATAATAACCTTTCACATATAGCCTCATCATTCATAGGTGTTAATTGAGAAATAACATTCAATCATAACACACTGACATTCTAGACATGATATATCATTATACATTCATTGAAATCACACACACATACTTTACATCATGATCACTGATAGATCCTTCATATATAGAGGTACAAGGAAGATATCTATCAATTCAATACCACAATATACATAGTAAGTAAACACCTCCACCTTTCAAGTGGATCAACATCTAATTCACAATTTTAATTCAACAAGTAATTGATCATCACTTACCCTTTCAAAACCATGAATTCACTTTCACCAACAAACCTTTCATTAAAACATTTAGGCATGAATAGTGATAAAATTTAACAATCTAAATCAATTTAGCCATAATCCATAAACATTCATTCATGATCAACAAACCCACTTCAAAAGGCACAATTTAGGAATTGAGATAAATCAAGGGTTAATAGAGTATTTTCATCATAAATCATCAATAAAACACCAATACAATCATAATTTGTCATTAGAAACCATTTGAAAATGTTTGATGCAAGAACCCATGAGATTAAGTTAAACCCTAGATTTTTCATACTTTAAAATCACCTTTGAATTGGCTCCTTGAATGAAAAGTTAGACAAGGATCAAGACCACCATACCTTGCTATAGATTCCCCACAAAAATTGAAGAAGAAACACCTTGAAATCCCCAGCCCTAGCTTGAACTTGACCTTGATCTCCAATGGAGTTTCTAGAGAGAAGACTTTAGGAGGGGAGGGGTTTTGAAATAATAGAATGTAAAATAGAGCATAAACACTTTAATACTCTTAAAATATCTTAATAAACCTAAAATAACCGTCCAAACACTTATTAGGCCTTGGGGTGAATTTACCAATCCACCCCTAGCTAGGCCGCACCTTGACATCAAACAAAGATCCAACTCACTCCCTAGACTCACGGACCGTGAGTCCATTCATGGACCATGCTGTTGGTCCGTGGTCTAGGGGTGCAGCATGGTTTGGGTACCCTTGACCTACGAAGGCCATCCACGGGGAGTGGATGGACCTACTGGTCGTGAACCACATCTGTAGGTCACTCTATTTTTGGGCAGTCTTGTTTTTCCTTGGGGTCTTGGGGGTTAATCTTAGGGTCCTCCTCAAGGGCCCCTAGGGTGGTCCATGGGAGTCGTACCATGACGTTTATCCCCTAAGCCCCTCAACCATAGCTCGAGACAACATCAAACAACATGAAATCTCACACCTAACTCAAATTCACACACACGTTAGGCTCTAGTTTTACTTATTCATTTTTAGGGTCTTTACATTATCCCCCACTTAGGAACATTCATCTTCGAATGACACTTAAAACACATTAAGGGTAACGACTCAAGACTAGAATCCCATCAAGCATGCAATATCATAATCAAATGCACACAACTATGAGGAAACATCAACTCTACATCAACATGCTTCATGCAATTCAAGAAAGTAGGAACTACATGTACAAACTCATTATACAACAAAACTTCATCATTTCTCATTTCATTGGAGGAACTTCCTTCTCCATCTCACATCATGCTTATCACAACATCATTAAGCACATTATGTAATTTCTTCATAAAACACATTTAGGCATGTTCAACATTTAACTTCATGAAGCATATAAGCAACTCATAGTAAATGCACATTAATCATTAGGAACAATAAATCATGGAAACTTATTTTCTCATTCAAACAAGAATTCATCAAGAACATGCATAACATAAGGAGAACATGGAAACACAATATCACACATGACTCCAAAGACATGAAACAAGCTACAAGGAACTCTATGTCTTAGGATTGAATAGGCACATAAAGAAAGAGGTAAGGATATCGGAACTTTCAACAACCTTACTACTCAACATACTATCCCACACTTAGGAGTAAACCCAAATAAGGCTTATCATGAACCTAACAAAGGAACCTTAACAAGCTATTAACAACCATAAGAAACCATCAACATACCAGTACTTTTAAACTAGGAAGGTCCTCATTAAGCAACTCTTGCTCACAAGCAGCCTTACCAATACCACTCAAGGTCTCAAATGAGTTTACCACACCGGTTCTAAACTCCTCAACTCACTACACCTTTTAAGGTGAGAACATCAAGCAAGCCTAACTCATGAACATCAATGACACTCAAAGATCTTACCATCTAGGCATTTCTAAAACACCATATTTCATCAACTCTTTCAACAAACTTCAAAACTCATCATAACCTTCTACCAACATTACACATAACCATAAAGCAACCCATTCATACTAAAGTCAACACCACAATATATCATCTCAATCTATCAAGTCATATAGCCATAGTTGGCATCACAACCAACCTTTTCTCTCTCACACCTTCTAACATACTCCTTTCAAGTGGTCATACTCCAAAGACCATCACATATGGAACTAGAGAGAGACATTATAGAGTTAAACTCTATGGCACGAATTGAAGAATGAAGAAGTGAAACTTTCTTAACACCCAATAGCCTCCTATTCATAATGTTGCGCGCTTCACATTATGAACAAAACTCTACTAGATGTTGTTTGAGACATCCTAAGACCATTCCAAAATCTTTTGCTCTAATACCATGTTGGTCACGAACCAAGAGCACCCCCTAGTCGTAACACGGCGTACTCGACCCCGAAGGGGACTAATACAAGATTCATAGCATTCTTGAACATAAGAACACAGGAAAATAGAGAAGAATTTAAAACTTTCTTTACAATCGAAGACATTTCATTAAAAAGCAAGCGGAAAACTTTCTAGACTTTATATACTATGACTCAAACCATCTAAATACTCTTTGAATACAACATTAGGACTTAGCCCATACAAAAGCTTAACATAAACTAAAAGACACAAAAAGAAACATAATGGGTTTTATCCTCGTAACTATGAGGACTCACCAAGTCTTCATCTTCATGCACCTTAGAAACCTATCCTTCAAGCATAGAACACCAATATCTCCAAACATTACACTTTGGTAAAAAGGGAGAAGAATGGGGTTAGCACATTAAATGTACTAAGTATGATATCCATGCAAAAACATGCTTAAAAGGACATTTAGTTTGAATGTCATGATATATGCCATTTTTGTAGAACTTCATGAACATTGATAAAAGAGGAATAATACAAGTCACACCCAACACAAAAGTTATTTATCCACATTAGAACATAATCAACCATATAACCCATTACCTTTACTTTAAGCCTTCACCTCAAATAACCCGCATGCTATACCTTGTGCAATGTATGAATAGCGTCACATACCACCATCCACTCCAAGGCACCACATTAAGGTCACCAAAAGTGAACTTACCATTCATCATTAATACCTTTACACAAATAAGCATATAAGAGACATAAACATTACATAAGTCACATCATCACATTAAGACCAACATCTAGGACAACTCTAAGTCATACTTATGCAATGTGCAAGTAGCATCCCATACTACTACTCACACTAAGTACTCCTTTGAAGTCACCATAGACAAGGAACAGTCATACTCAACAAGTCATAACAAGGAAGTAACACATAATACAATCCAACTATAGCATGCATCTTCACATTAAACATATAAGAATTTAAGTCACCCATTCTTCATTAGCTTCATTAAGAACATCTTCATTCATTAGACATTAAGCCAACATTCTTCATTAACAATATCATAAGAGCTCATTCATTTCATTTAACATTATAAATGAGCACACGATGACCTCTCTCAAAGCCAACTTGTGCAATACATAGATGGCGTCCCATACCACCACCCACACTAAGTAGTGCATTCATAAGAAGCCATAGTTGATTAACATTCTTTGTGGGTGTAAGCCTTAACTGACATAGACCATGCGAGCTTGGCATAGAATCCCGGTGTCACCCTTATCGGATAAAGGGATTCCTACTTGCCTAAGGTAGGACCATTGTTTTTATAGCTTAAGTGGATCCACTAGCTAGACCTATATGGGTACATAGTTATGGGATAGGGAGATTGCTACTAGATACCCCGCCTCAACTCATGGATGAACATCCATCTCAAAAAGTTGCTACTAGATACCCCGCCTCAACTCACGGTTGAGCATCCACCCCAAGTCATATCCACTCGGTGCTTGGCATTATTCCCTACGGAGTATTTGACATTCATTACATTCGTTCATTATGGGGTAAGAGATTGTTACTATATACCCCGTCTCAACCCACGGTTGAGTATCCATCTCAAACCCAACATTCATTCATTGGAAAGCTCATAGATTCGAAGATGATAATAGCCTTTCACCTAAGAATCCCCTTATTATGAAAAAGTCCTTTCACAACAAGTCATTATCATTCATTAGAGTACAATTGAGAATAGCCTTTCAATTAACCCATTATCATTAACATTATTATGAAAACTTCATTCTTTATTCATTCATTCATGAGTGTGTATGTGAGAATAACCTTTCACATACAGCCTCATCATTCATAGGTGTTAATTGAGAAATAGCATTCAATCATAACACACTTACATTCTAAACATGGTCACTATACGTTCTTTGAAATCACACACACTGTCATGACCTGAGAGCACCCCCTAGTCGTAACACGGCGTATTCGACCTCTCAGAGGTCTTATACAAGCTTTTTGCATGTCATGAACATTAAAGCATATGAAAATAGCGGAAAATTTAAAACTTTTGCTTACAATCGAAGACTATATAAAATAAGAGAGAGTCTATGACACTATGTCTCAAACCATCTATAGTATTAGACTTAAATCTTTTGTAATACAAACTTAGGGACACGGCCCTTACATAATTCTAAAGACATAAAGTAAAGACATAAAGTAAAGACATAAGTTAACAAGGTGGGTTTGTCCTCGAAACTATGAGGACTTCCCAAGTCTTCATTCCAAGCTCCTTAGAAACCTATCTTCCAAGTATAAGACACCACATCTCCAAACCCTACATTTTGTAGAAAATGTATAAGAAGGGGTTAGCACAAAAATAATAAGTATGGAAGCCATGCATAAAAACCATTAAAATATGCTTAAAGGGACATTTAGTTGAAACCATGATTTATGCACTTTTGAACATCATTCTTTACAAGAGTTGGAGAACATGACTGTAACACCCCTAAAAATGAAGTAGGATAAAGTAGAGCCTCGCATGGGTGTTATGCATTCATAGCTTGTTAAAATAATGAAGAATAGCCTTTATAGTCAGTTTTAAATAGTTTGGAAGTCAAACGTCAAGGGATGACCAAGACATTCGAAAACTAGTCTTTTACGTGTTGGTGTGTTCTAGTATATTGTTCATGTTTTTATGTGTTGTTTGGAGTCTAAATTCAGTGGAGGTGACCCTAGTGTCTTAATAAATGTTTTTAGGGTCAAAAAGTTTGGGTACGACTCCCTGGGACCACCTTAAGGGTCCGCGAGGAGGACCCCAACACTTGGCCAAACAAGCTGCCAAGGCAACTTGCAAAATGCTCATGGAGGGAGAATGTCCGCGTCGCGGACTAGATCCCCCAAGGGCCAAAAGTTTGGTCCGCATCACGGAAGTGTCGCGGACTCTTCTGTCTCAAAATTTAATTTCCAGAAACTTGTGGGAATACCTCCGTGTCGCGGACTTGTTTCCCGATGAAATCTGCGAAAATAAAACTCAAGTTTGACTTGTTTAAAAGGTCCAACTAAGTGAGGGGTAATTTGGGTACTTTGGGGAATTATTATAAACAGTTATTCTACCTATTTTAGGATATTTTAAGTGGTTAAAACCCCAAAACCTAGAATTAGACCTCATTATCCAATTGAACCTTTCCTCTGAAATAAATTCTCTCTCTAGAACTCCATGGAAGACATTGATGAAGCTTCAAGCTAGGGGATGGGTTTCTACTGATTTCTTCTTCAATTCCTAAGGAAATTAATCACAAAGGTATAGGGATTTTTATCTTTGATTCTCCTTTCAATCAAAGAGCCAAATCAAATTGATTTCAATGTTTTTTCAAAAACACTAAAAACCCCAATTTCAATTCTAAGCTTGGGTTCTTGCATGAAAGTATTTCAAATGATTATTTATGTTAATATTGATAGTTTTAAGGTCAAAAACTCAACGAACCCTTGCAGATCTTGAAATCCTAATTTTTGGGTCTAAAGTGAGTGTATTGCTTATGAGCTAATAATGTGATATTAATGTGTAGATTGTTATGGGCTGTTGATTTATGTATTGTTCTATATTGAATTCTGAGGAATTGATGGTCAATTGTGTTATATTGGATGTTGGCCTTGAATGGGCAATTGTGACCTAAGGCTTATGATGATGATGAAGTTGTGAATAGATTATTGATTCTAGTATTTTATATATATATATATATATATATATGTAGTAGATGTTAGAATTTTTAGGTTTGATCCCTTTGAAAGTGGGGAGGTGTTTACTTTATAAGCATGTTGTGATCATGGCCTTGTAGGCAAAGTTGGATGATTGTTGTTTTGAGTAATGTTGATTATGTGAAGGTAATGTGATATGATGTGAATTTGGGTATGGTCTAAGAGAATGACAGGTGACCTTGTGTAGAGACTTTATGTGTTATGTTTGGTTGTTGCTTTCTTTGAATGACTTATAATGAAGGTGAGGCTAGGATAGACTATGTTTACCTACTCTCACACCTACTGAAGAATGAATGAAAGGAATGAACGAATGTGTGAATGGATGAAAAGAATGGGAGTTAATGCTAATGAATGAATAATGGGTCTATTGTAAGGATAGTCTCATAAAGTACTCATTTAAATGAATGGGGCTCCTAGATGAAAGGTTTTCTCATCTTTGAATCCAAGAGCTTCCAAAATGAATGAATGTTGGGCTAGAATGGGTTATCTGTTCATATGACCTCTACAGGGAGAAGCTTTAATGAGGTAACAGACTATGTTAAGAAAGTGGATAAGGTGAGGCGAGACGGTCATGCTAAGGCATTGGCAAAAAGGACCAAGAATTCAGGCAACTATCAAGGTTCTTATTCCAGAGGTTCAGGAAGGCCAATGCTTGCATCCAAGCCAATTCAATTCGTTATGCCCGCCTCTATAGGTAGTTACTCAGGAACTCCATCTCATAATTTGATTCAGGATAGCCAGGGAGTCACAACTTCAGCGGGCAACAGGCCATCTTTTGATCGTACATGCTACAAATATGGTGAGCCTGGGCATATGAGGAGAGATTGTTCCCACCCACGTGTGTTGGATTCTACGCAGCAGAAGACTAGAGCAATGGTACCTATAGGGAATAGTAATAATGGTTAAGGGCGTCCACAAGGTGGGCGATGAGGTAATTACCAAGGCTGTGGAGGTAGAGAAAATGGTAATGCAGGTAGGGGTAACGTGCAACCAAGCAGGGAAGGGGCTTGTCAAGATGATAGGGCTCAGTGTTATACCATTCGGGCTAGCTAATATGCAAGCAAACGCTTTGAGTCGAAAAATGGTGAGTATGGGTAGTTTAGCTTTCTTAAGGGTAGCCAAACGACCTTTGGCTAATGAAATTCAGACCTTAGAGTCTAAGTTCATGCATTTGGGCATCTCAGAAAGAGGTGGGTTGTTAGCTAGAAATGAAGTGAGGGCCACATTCATTGATGAGATCAACGCCAAACAATTTGAAGATGAAAATTTGGAGGAGCTGAGAAAGAAGACTACAATTGGTAAGGCACAAGAGACCACTCTTGATGCGGAAGGTGTTCTCAGTTTAAGAAATTGTTGGTAGAATCTCATTGTTCGCGATATTCTATTCATCCGGGTGTGACGAAGATGTATCAAGATTTCAAGCAAATTTATTAGTGGCCGGTCATGAAGAACAATATAGAGGAATTTGTGGCTAAGTAGCAAAATTGCCAACAATTGAAATATGAACACCAAAGGCCTATAGGTTTGCTTCAAAGAATGCCAATTCCGGAATGGAAGTGGGAAATGATAGCCATGGATTTTGTGGTTGGTCTTCCCAAGACTTTTGGGAAGTTTGATTCTATTTGGGTAGTGGTTGATAGATTGACTAAATCATCCCATTTCATTCCCGTATGAATAGATGCTGAACAATTGGCAAAAGTTTATATGAAAGAGATAGTGAGGTTGTATGGGGTGCCCCTCTATATCATCTCAGACAGTGGTACCCAATCCACATCCAAGTTTTGGAGGAAGTTACATGATGAATTAGGCACACAACTCTCTTTTAGTACAGCCTTCCATCCACAGACAGACGGAAAGTCAAAAAGGACTATTCAAGTGTTAGAAGACATGTTGAGGGCATGTGTATTTGACTTTGGAGGGCATTGAGATAATTTCCTACATTTATGTGAATTCTCCTATAATAATAGTTATGACTCCATCATAGATATGGCACCATTTGAGCACTTTATGGGAGGGGATATAGATCACCCATAGGATGGTTCGAGGCTGGGGATGTGAAACCTTTGAGGGTTGATCTAGTGAATGATGCCCAAGATAAGGTGAGGAGTATTCTAGCTAAGTTCTTAGACGCCTAAAGTAGACAAAGTTACATATTGATTAGAGAGAATGAAATGATAGTTACTGATTATTTATATTATTGATAAGAAAAATTTAGGTCACAATTAATATAAAATATTGTGGCTAATGTTTACCATATTTAACTATGAAATCTTATTTGTTACTATCTTAACAACATATTTTTTGTGACAAACCTTTTTCGTATAAAAAATTGTAACTAATTTTAAGATAAACAATAGTTTGTCACTAATTAAATGCATTATTAGCGACAATATTATGTGTCACTAATAATTTAAAATCCGTCGCTAATGGTACTTAATATATGGCACCCGATTTTTTTGTGTGGGAAACATTAGTGGACAAAATATTGCTACGAAATTATATGTTTCGTCACTAAATGTGTTGATCATGCATTTAAATACGAAATGTATTTTTTGTTACAAAAGGTGAATAATTAGTAAGGAATTTTATGTCGTACCTGATAATTTCGTAGATAAATATCATATTTGTCATAGTGATGAATGACACAAAATACGGAGTTACAAAAAAGTACACTATATTTTTTAACCTTGATCGAACTTTTTAACTTTAAAATTTTCCTTTTACGTACCTGAGAGTTTGGATTTAATATTTTCCGTGTAGTTCATAGTCAGGAATAACCCAATTTGTTTTTTATCCTGTAGGGGCTCTCCCAAAGTTTTCTTCATGTTGGAATGTATGCGTCCACCAGTGAGCTAAAGTACTAGGTCAAACGTACAAAAGGAATGCAGTAAAGGAATTTAAACAATGATAATAAGAACAAGAAATTTTACGTGGAAACCCCCTTGCTCAAGGGAGTAAAATCACGACCTGTCATACATAATTTTCAACTACTAATGTTATAGAGACGTATCAATTGACACTAGTTCGGTTCAAGGGCAATACGATCGCGTGTAGTGATATAACCAAACCAAGGGTTCGGATCGTTCCCACAGGGAGTAGTTTTGAGAATTAATAGAAAAATAAAATCTAGTTCTAATTAGTCATTGCAAACAAATTATCAAATAAAAACATACTGAATCAAAGGGGGTGACGCAAGAGTACATTATCAATGGGGGGGGGGGTTGTAGTAATTAACAACAAAATATAGCAAAAATATACAAAAACGAGATAGAGAGACGGGATTCTTGGAATGTGATAGGAATACGGGATAGACTAAATTATCGGGTACATTCTTTTGATAGTAAATTACTGAGCATTTGTGACTAGGCTAGACTATAATGGGGGTAAATTCTCTCTCGAGCAACTTACCCAGAATCCATTCAATTTCTCTCGAACACTGAGTTGCCGCATTAAGCACAGCTTCCGCCTTAGCCCATTAACTCTCTCGAGCTGAATGTTTGGGAAAAGGACTAGGGTTCACTCTTTCGAGGTGAACCCATGTCGACCCAATACCACTGGTTATCAGTTTAGTAGTCTTAGTTTTACGACCTCTCTCCAGTAAGCCGAAAACACTAAGACGAAATCATAATTGCAACTACAATCCCATTAAGTTCATACACAACTACTAAACGAAATCACATTTAAAAAACAAATAAATCATCAACAAGCAACACCCAACAGATAATCTAACCCATATTCACAAAATCACACCCCAAGAATTGGCGTTTTAGCTAAACATGTAAAAGAGGTAAAAATTTATACCAATATCAGTTTCAATCAACTGGGTATGAAGAATTAAGTCTTAAAACATGTCAAGAGTGAAGAATCTGCAAGACCCAAGTCCAATTTCTTGGAGTTGAAACCCTTTGAATCTTCAAGGTCTTAAAACAAAGTTTCCAAAACCCTATAAAACTTAGACTCCCTCAAAAAACAGTAAAAAGTTCTAATAATAATAGTGATATGATGCTAAAAATTTAAAACAAGTATTTATAGTGTTTTAAAATTTGTGCTACGGAGGACCATTTGACGCAGTTAGTCAAGATCGCCAATGCACTCGGCGATCCGCCCTTTGGTCTTTTTCATCACCTTTTAGCTATTTCCTTCAACATCTTCGCATTTTGAATCATTGGGCGATATGGTACTGCTTCGCGAAACTGCTCGGCGACATGCTGACTACTCCATTTCATCGGCAACTTGATCTTTCCCTTCAGGGCTCAGCACACTTGAACAAAAGGTGATCTGCAAGCTGATTGGCGATTCGCCACTTGGGCTCGGCAATCGTCAGGCCTTCATTTCTTCATTTTTTTCAGTCGCCTTGTTCCTTTTTGCCAAGTAGTGTCCATGTTTTGCCTCAAACTCTAAATACCTGAAACTTAAGTGTTTTCATCAGATATTGAGACAAAATATGCATTTGGGGACACTAATTCTATAAAAATATTGCCCTAAATGAGTCCAATTTGTGGACTCATCAACACCCCCAACTTAAACTTTTGCTTGTCCTCAAGTAAAACTCAAGTTTAGCAGTTCAAAAAGGATGTCTCAAACAGTGCTACACAAGACTCGATCATGAATGTACATAACAAGACTCAATTTATTCATACCACAATTAACTGTGTAACCAAAGATTCAAGTTGTGACACAGCATTACCAAATATTCTCACGCTCGCAATACTTGTATCAAATGCAAGTTCAAGTTCAATAAAAGTATTTGAATGCTCTCACACAAAGGATGATTCCATTCTCACACAAAATGGTTTAATCATTTTAAGTTCCCAAAGTAAATGCAATGTAAACACTCAAAAAGAAAAACAATATGCATGCTTTTTCCCATAGGTTTGCCCGTATTTTCCAATCGACATTTGTTTCAGCTCACTCAAGATCAAAAATATCTTTACCGGGCTTGTAATGGGGCTGAGTGCAAATGTATGGTCATTTAGGCTCATTGACTTTGATCCTCATAAAATGTGCTGCTCACAACACTTCCTTTTCTCTTCCTTCATCATTTTCTTTAGTGCTCATAAGTCATCCCATTATTCACTCTACATGGATTGTTCGGGAACCCCATTTCTTTTGTATTTTTCAACTTTATTCCACAACTTTTCTTTTTTATTCTTTTTCTTTTTCTCTCTTTTTTTTTTTTTTGTGTGGAGGGGTTTTATTTTTCTCAACACCATGAATTAAATGATACTTTCTTTGCACTTCTTGACTTTCACTTTTCTTTTCACCACACCCCCAACTTAAGCTTTTGGCCTAAGTTGGCTATTCAATCAACCATAATTCACGAGGATTAACGGTAATGGGTCATCAAAGGTCATGTTGTCAACAAGTTTCTTCCAAAGAAAGGTAAGGTTCATTGGGTGTTGAAGAGAGGTTCACACACTCACAAGGTAGGCCACAAAGAGGTATATGTCAAATTGGCTTACACTCTTCGAAGTTGCCTAAGATCATATCAAGAGATAGCTTTACTTAGTTTACCGGACCAACGGGGAAAATTCTAGGTGTTATTATGCAATGTTCATTGTAAGCTCATTACATAAGGCATCGACACAAAAGTGAAACAAGACTCCACACTTTCTCTAGTGTTTAACGTTCATCGCAAGAGAATCAATTTGATAATTGACTAATCACAACGAGATGCAAAGAGTTCACACATTGTATGTTCAACTTCATTTGGTCTCATTGTAGCCGCCCATTCATGTTCGTTTAATTATGAGCACTATTCAAGTTATCTGTATTGATCAAAATCGAGACTTATATTTTCTAAAGAACAGCCACTATCAAGTACATACAAGAGGTGGAGGAAAAATGTGAAAAATTTCCAGAAGGGTCAAAATGATTTCCAATTTAAAACAAAATGAGCCACCAGCTCAAACAACCACGAAAAGCAGTGTATAGCAAAATTTTAAACACAACAACCCAACATATATAAACAAAACACAAACATCAATATTCACACAAATGGTGGGCCTCACCCCACCAAAAATAAAAACCATTTATCCTCAAATGCAAATGAAGTAAAGTATCTAAAGAGTGAAAGAAAGTAAGACAGAGATGGAGGTAAAGAAGGGATCCTGTCTATGTAGTTTCTCCATCTGTTTGGGCGTCAGTGCTCGGTAGCAGTCTGTACTTGGGCATCAGTGCCCAGAATCACCTCAGAAGGAATAGCAGAGCCAGATCCACTAGGGGCTGATGTGGGTATCTCAGTTGGTGATGTCTGGATCACCTGTTGCACAATCGTCTCCATGAGATCTGGCAAATTTCTAAATATGCTCTCCTATTGGCCCTCTATCATCTCATCATCGTGCACCGCCATCTGCTTCTTGTTGGTATTTGCCTCCGATTCCTCATCTGTTGTCGTATCTCTTTGTACATCTCCAGTATTGATCAGAATCTCAGGAGCGTCCAAGTCATCTTTCTTCCTATTAATGAATTGAAGTCAGTAGACTTTAGATAATCTGCGTCCTTACTCAGATCTACTACATCATCTTTCAAAGCCGTTACTTCGGATAATTCTCCTTGTCTACTCTCAGAAGCTGTGACTCTCACAATCAACGCATCAACAAAAGTCTGATGTGGGGTGAGTGCAGCAAGTATGGTAATGGGGCAACACCTAGGAAAAGTTGCCTTGCCTCCCTCGAGCCTAAGTGAACTCCAAGTTCACTTTCACGGACCGTCTAGGGCACCACGGCTAATGAACTTTGGGACAGTAGCTCCCTCAATTTGTAATATCTCCCAACAAGCTAAGGCTACCCCACGAGCCTTCCCACGGCCCATGGTCATGACCACGAGTCGTGAAGTGGCTCATCAAAGGTTGCCTTGACTTGGCACCAAACTTCAGCATGCTGCCTTGCCATCACAGTTGGCACCACGGGTCACGAAGACCCTCGTGGTCTAGGGAGACAGTAGCTAGGACTAGTTTTAGGTAGCCTAGATTCCCAAACCATGGACTACACCCAAAACCCTTAGCCTTTGCCCTTAACTCATGACATTAACTCCACGTTTAGGATCTAGTTTAACCCATCATTTTCCAAGTCGTTACAGGCATTGGAAAGATAATTCAAAGATTTTTTCTACTGTATCTAGAAATACACCTAACTCATCCTTAGCTAAGCGTTATGGTTGTTTGAGTTGACTTAAAACTCAAACTTAACATAACTTAACCAATTTTCCAGATTTTTCATTCCTTTCAAAATTGACTCTTTCTAATTCTAGCTCTTTCTAGTTCTTTCAATTATTGAGGTGTTACAACCATTAACTCTTACTCAATGTTTTATGTTCAAACTATTATTGGGTATTTCCCATAATTCAGTTTACCTCATGATTTAAGCATGCGCATAGTATCTGTTGTTCAGTTGTTTAAGTATGCTTATGATATGCCAACTCAGGGTTAGCTTGGGGTCACTCGTGATCCTTGGTCCCGTGTTTACGTCAAGGGGGTAGCATCAAGGTGTGACAGAGGTTATTTTCGGCCTTTCTTTAGAAAAAAACCCTACTTCTTGGAGTAGTAAGCGAGTAGTTGGTTTATGATCGTCCAAAGTCGTTTATCATCTTCACCCCACAATTTGCCCAACTCGGGTAACCTGTCAACTTTCAAATAAAAGCTACTCTTAGTCATCTCTCACTAGAGCATTCAAAATTTGAGTTCATTCTTCATTCACGTCATAATTTATTGGAACTACGTTTGATCTGATTCCTGCTTCAATGGGACACGTAGGCGTCATAATGGCTCGGTCATGTTCTCCGTAATCTTTCCATTTTTCGAAGAGGAAACTAGGGAATTCTTTTTTGAGGAGGTCTCTAAAATTTTTACAAAGGAGATAGTTGTTACAAGATTGAATATCAGAGGTTGTTAAAGCTGAAACAACGGCAAAATTATTAAGGAATGCCCTAAAAAATCTCACCAAGGTTGTACTCAGAGTTGGTTTGTACCTTTGCATTAATATTTTTGTACGTGATATTATATTCATTGTATATCTTTGATTTTATTTCTCTTACATTCCATTTAAAAAAAGTTTGTTTGACATTTTAAAATTTCGGTGGTCGACCCTTCAATGTAACTTATTGATTTTTTCATTCTTGTTAAGTTGTCTCTAAATAATAATTTTTTTTTGTTAAATTTGGGTTGCCCGGCCTTCAATGTGGCTCATTGCTTTTTGATTCTTACTATTTCTCTTTCAGAAAATTCATTTGTTAGTCAAAACATATGTTTTATGCCACATTTGAAAGAACTACGCAAACCTAATTCTCATCAATGAGATACGTAGGCTCTCCTTCTAGGGTTCGGTATTCTTTGTCTAAAAGATTTTTATTTTTATTCTTTTTGAATTGTTTATGTTTTAAATTAATTTTTGCCTTGGTTGGTGCCAACACATTCCTAGTGTGCATATGAAAAATAATTTGTACAATAAGAAGATTGACTTCTTGTTCAACCATATATTCTTTTGGTACATCTCATTCATACTTTTGTTACATTTGAAAAAAAATAATGTTCATTGTTTCATGTGCTTTGTGTGGTGACTTTTGAATTTAATTCAATTGTGTTGTGTTGTTGATCTAGAACACGGCCTAAATGTTTGTTGAGGCAAAATCCTGAGTGATGTTTGCTTTGAAAAATGATTGTAGGCCTTCTTTGACCCATTTGCTCCTTTGGAAGCCTACCAAATGACATAAATCCTTAGTATGTACCACTTTGAGTCTTAAGCTTTTTCTTTGGATAACCACATTTTTAGCCTATATCCTTTTTGAGTGCTTATACGCACTATCCCTCTATTGACCTAACTTTTTTGAGCGCACAGAAGACGTCCAAGTTACAAATACAGATTCAAAGTTCAAATTTGTCAAAGACAAAAGTTTATCAAAGTCTCTGAAAATCAAGACTACATAAATAATTTCCAAAGAAAGAAGAAAGAGTTGAAATTTCCCACAAGTTTAAGAAAGCAAAATTTCAATAAAAGAAGAACACTCTAAATAAATAGGAGAAACTTCAAAAGATTATGAAAAAGGGAAAAGCTTAGACAAACAAAGCTTCAAAAGAAGTCAAAAATTGTAAAAGAAGGGACGAATAAGAGAATCAAATGTTAAAATGAAGCAAACGTTGAAGGCACAGATTTTGTGTAATGCTCAAGAATGGATTAAGTCACTTTTGTCCCACATTACTTTTCTACATGTTCCTAAGCCTACATTACAAGTCAATAACAAGCCCCACATAATTTCATTTCAAATGTTCTCATATTAGTAAAGAAATACATGAAAGCCAAGCCTATCGTATCACAATTACATGCGTTCAACATTTTTCTGAGTGTGAGTGATTTTTGTTAAGATGTCCGTCGCCAAATAAAAATACTTTAAATGTGTGCAAATTGGGACTTTATTTCTAGTGAGGGCACTTGAACATGATGTTAGGTTTAGTTCAAAGCATAATTGTTTGTAGCAAGATGAACAAATCTGATCATTACTTGAGTACATTTGAGGTACCACTTGAATGCATATGAATTACCTCAAAGTCAATCTTAATTGAAAGTGAAAGAGTTGTGAGAAATTTTTGTACAATATTGATTGTTGGTGCTAACCAAGTTAATATATGTTTCATTGTCCAAAAATTAAAAATGGGTTCATACCCACTTTTCAGTATATTTCCAAACCAACTATGTGGATTGTTTTATTGGTGATACTTGTCGAAACCAACTTTGTGGATCGTTTCATTGTTGATACTTGTTAAAACCAACTTTGCGGACCGTTTCATTGTTGATACTTGTCCAAAAATTTTGTGGACCGTTTCATTGTTAATATTGTATTTTGGATGGTGATACCCTTCAAATTGACATCATTTAAATTTTGGATCGTTTTACCCTTCAAAATGACTTCTTTTTAAATTTGGATCGCAATACCTTTCAAAATGACATATTTTATAAATTAATTTGTTGTCTCGAATAAAATAATCTTTTAAATTTAGGTTGTCATACCTTTCAAATTGACATCTATTAAAAATTAATTTGTTGTCTCAAATAAAATGATCTTTTTAAATTTGGGTAGTTATACCCTTCAAAATGACACATTTTAAGGTTGATTTGTTATCTTACATATATATTTTTTTAAAAAAATTGGTTTGTAATGCGATTCAAAATGATGCTTAAATTTTACTTACTTATAGAGAAATCGGTAGAAGTTATTGCTCCATCAATAAAGGAGTTATTTGAGGACAATGCGTATACTCCTTGTCAAGCAACTTCTCCTTTACTGGAAGTCAATCAACTTGTTTGTTTTCTTTTTGTTCTTTTTTGAATCAATGCATTTTCTCTTATGTCAAATAATTATTTCATATTACTGACTTGTCTTGATTTTCTTTTTGTTTTTACAAGGATGCTACTTTTGATTTTGATATGAATGAATAAAATGTTTCACTCTTACCGTTTTTACAAAGTGTTGAGAATACATCAGGGTTATGTATCAATATATTCTTATATAGAAATTATGTAGAATTAGTAAGATTATATATATACTAATTATAAGATTTTCATTATTTAATTTATTTCTATTTTGTACAACAATTATATTCTACATCTACGTCGGAAAACAAGTACAATTGAGGGACTGGAATGCAGATGCCTTTGATAATATTTGCATTTCTATGCAGTTTTGACAAGCCAGTGGAATCCTTTAGTTTATAATTTGGAATTCTTTGTGTAGAGAATAATACGGTATTAATGTTAAGAGATAGTTGTGAGGAGAATCTAGCAAATTAATTTCTTTTGCTTTTTAGATAGTAGGATTTACATACATATAACACTTGAGTAAACTCTTTTCATTCGTAATTTTTGTGTTGAGAATTTCCAGAATGTGTGTAATTTTTGTAGAGAAAGGTACAAAATTATCTTGAGGTGCATAATTAAGAATATTTTGTATTGTTTTTCTGTATTTTGAGCTTCATAAATGTGCATAATTTGTGTAGTTTTTATGCATAGAAAGGTTCGGCATATTTTGTGTAGTTACTATGCATATTAAGGTGCATAAATATGCATGGTTTGTGTAGTTTTTATGCATAGAAAGATAGTGCATTAGGTTAATGTTTGTGTGCACGCATGTGATATATTTTTCACAAAAAAAATTCTTGATAAAAGCTACCTTAAGAGAAACACTAAAAATAATCCAAACACCCTTTTATCCCTTTTATTATAGTGCCGGATAGTGCTAGCCAAAAGTGAATTCAGAATTTAGAGTGAGTAACTATGTTCACCTTAGTAATGTAACATGATTAGTATGTAATGGGACCACACAAAAAGTGGAAATAAAATATCTTCTGTGTTTGCAAATATAAAAATATAGCAGTAGAGTACTACTTTGGCTAAGATGGGATGCAAGCATGTGATTTAACAGGTGCACGAGCTGACATGTTAATGTATTCTGTGAGCATCCATCAAAGAGATACAATTTAGGTTGACGTTAAAAGAATTTTTGGGTACGACATAAGTTGTATTTCACGTTACCCTTAAAAGGGCAGTTAACTAAGCCATTTAAATATTACTTTATATATTTATGAGATGTATACATATAATATTAGTTAACTCTAGTTAAGAATAGATACTTGTAGTTAAAAAATGGCACATGTCATTTGTTTATTGAGTGGGTGTAAACACCCAACACGGGAATTTTTTTTTCCTTAGTTTAGCCTTCAATTGAAAGAAAAATAAAAAATGAAGTCAAACTGAAATAAAAAAGAGAAATTTAGAGCAAAAGTGAAATAAAAAGTGGGAAAGGTCTACCGCCTTTTCTTTTGAAATTTTTTTGAAAAGAATTGGGGTTTTAGCTAGACATGTAAAAGAGGTAAAAATTTATACCAATATCAGTTTCAATCAACTGGGTATGAAGAATTAAGTCTTAAAACACGTCAAGAGTGAAGAATCTTCTAGACCCAAGTCCAATTTCTTGGAGTTGAAACCCTTTGAATCTTCAAGGTCTTAGAACAAAGTCTCCAAAACCCTCTAAAACTTAGACTCCCTCAAAAAACTGTAAAAAGTTCTAATAATAATAGTGATATGATGCTAGAAATTTAAAACAAGTATTTATAGTGTTTGAAAATTTGAGCTACGGAGGACCATTCGACGCAGTTAGTTAAGATCGCCGATGCACTCAGCGATCCGCCCTTTGGTCTTTTTCATCGCCTTTTAGCTTTTTCCTTCAGCATCTTTGCATTCTGAGTTATTGGGCGATATGGTACTGCTTCGCGGAACTGCTAGGCAACACGCCGACTACTCCATTTCTTCGCCAACTTGATCTTTCCCTTCAGGGCTCAGCACACTCGAACAAAAGCCAATCTACAAGCCGATTGGCGACTCGCTACTTGGGCTCGGCGATCTTCAGGCCTTCATTTCTTCGTTCTTTTCGGTCGCCTTGTTCCTATTTGCCAAGTAGTTTCCATGTTTTGCCTCAAACACCAAATACCTGAAACTTAAGGGTTTTCATCAGATATTTAGACAAAATATGCATTTGGGACACTAATTCTATAAAAATATTGCCCGAAATGAGTCCAATTTGTGGACTCATCAACACCCCCAACTCAAACTTTTGCTTGTCCTCAAGTAAAACTCAAGTTCAACAATTCAAAAAGGATGTCTCAAACAGTGCTACATAAGACTCGATCATGAATGTACCATCAAGACATAATTTATTCATGCCACGATCAACTGTTTACCCAAAGATTCAAGTTGTGACACACCATTACCAAGTATTCTCACTCTCACAATACTTGCTTCAAATGCAAGTTCAATTAAAGTAAATGAATGCCCTCACAAAAAGGATGATTTCATGCTCACACACAATGGTTTAATCATTTAATGTTCCAAAATCAAATGCAATGTTCACACTCAAAAAGAAGAAAAATATGCATGCTTTCACCCATAGGTTTGCTCGTATTTTCCAATCGACATTTGTTTCAGCTCACTCAAGATCAAAAATATCTTTACAAGGCTTGTAATGGGGCTGAGTGCAAATGTATGGTCCTTTAGGCTCAGTGACTTTCATCCTCATAAAACGTGGTGCTCACAACACATCCTTTTCTCTTCCTTCATCATTTTCTTTAGTGCTCATAAGTCATACCGTTATTCACTCTACATTGATTGTTCGAGAACCCCATTTCTTTTGTATTTTTCAACTTTATTCCACAACTTTTCTTTTTCATTCTTTTTCTTTTTCTCTCTCTTTTTTTGTGTGTAGGGGTTCCATTTTTCTCAACACCATGAATTAAATGAGACTTTCTTAGCATTTCTTGACTTTCCCTTTTCTTTTCACCACACCCCCAACTTAAGCTTTTGGCCTAAGTTGGCTATTCAATCAACCGCAATTCACAAGGATTAAGGGTAATGGGTCAAGAAAGGTCATGTTGTCAACAAGTTTCTTAGAAAGAAAGGTAAGGTTCAAGGGGTGTTCAAGAGAGGTTCACACACTCACTAGGTAGGCCACAAAGAGGTATATGTCAAATTGGCTTACACTCTTCGAAGTTGCCTAAGATCATATCAAGAGAAAGCCTTACTTAGTTAACCGGACTAATAGGGAAAATTCTAGGTGTTATTATGCAATGTTCACACTAAGCTCATCACACAAGGCATCGACACTAAAGTCAAACAAGACTCCACACTTTCTCTAGTGTGCAACGTTCATCGCAAGAGAATAAATTTGATTATTGACTAATCACAACGAGATGCAAAGAGTTCACACATTGTATGTGCAACTTCATTTGGTCTCATTGTAGCCGCACATTCATGTTCGTTCAATTATGAGCACTATTCATGTCATCAATATTGATCAAAACTGAGACTTATATTTTCTAAAGAACAGCCACTATCAAGTACATACAAGAGGTGGCGGAAAAATGCAAAATTTTTCGGAAAGGTCAAAATGATTTCCAATTTAAAACAAAAGGAGCCACCAGCTCAAACAACCACGAAAAGCAGTGTATAGCAAAATTTTAAACACAACAACCCAACATATATAAACAAAACACAAACATCAATATTCACACAAAAGGTGGGCCTCACCGTACCAAAAATCAAAACCATTTATCCTCAAATGCAAATGAAGTAAAGTATCTGAAGAGTGAAAGAAAGTAAGACAGAGATGGAGGTAAAGAAGGGATCCTGTCTATGCAGTTTCTCCATCTGTCTAGGCCTTAGCGCCCGGTAGCAGTCTGTACTTGGGCATCAGTGCCTAGAGTCACCTCAGAAGGAACAATAGTGCCAGATCCACTAGGGGTTGCAGTGTGCGTCTCAGTTGGCGATGTGTGGATCACCTGCTGCCTAACCGTCTCCACCAGATCTAGCAAATTTCTAAATATGGTCTCCTCTTGGCTTGCTATCATCGCATCATCATGCACCGCCATCTGCTTCTCATTGGTCTCTGCCTCCCATTCCTCATCTGTTGTCGCATCTCTTTGTATGTCTCCGGTGGTGATCGGAATCTCAGGAGCGTCCAAGTCATCTGCCTTCCCTATTAATGAATTGAAGTCAGTAGACTTTAGATAGTCTACGTCCTTACTCAGATCTGCTACATCGGCTTTCAAAGTCGTTACTTCGAAGGATTCTCATTGTCTACTCTTACAAGCTTTGACTCTCACAGTTAACGGATCAACAAAACTCTGAAGTGGGGTGAGCGCAGCAAGTATGAAACTCTCAATCATCCCTAGAATGGATCTCTCGAGTCGGGTCGCCCGCATATCAGCTGATTGGGCCAAACGCCCCATCATCAGGATTATGGCCTGAGTAATCTTGACAGGCTGGGAGGAGGAGAAAAGCCTAGGGGCCGGAGTAGGCGAAGATGCCTCTGCAAGTAGAGAGTCAACATCAACCTTTGGCAAAATTATGTCGGAGTTTCTCTCCTTATGTCCACCCCCTCTCGTATGTACTCGACCTCAATACGCTGGATGTCAGTGGAGGATGAAAGGGTGAACTCAATATCCCTTGCAGTGTCCCAGGTTACTCCAGCACGCCGGCACAGCTCAGTGATCATGATTGGAAATGGCAGAGAATTCTGCTTCTGCTTGGCTCTCATGGCCATCTCCTATGAGATCAGTAACCCTAGGTCGATGCGTCTCCTAGAGATGATAGAACCAAGGTAAGCTTCTTTCGGATGGCGCAAAATGGACTCGTTCTAGGATGGCATTATGGTGCTGCTAATAAAGCCAAAGCAGAACCTAGCAGCAATGCTCAACTCCATCTTGTCAATAGGGACCCCTGCATCCATCCACCTCGGGGTGGTGTCAGAAATAAGAGTAGCCAACCAACTTTTCAAGTCATCTAGGGACTGAGCAATGGGCAACCCCTCGTAAGGAAGTGCAGAGTGCAACGGTCTATTCAAAACAGTGTTAATATATGCACTAATGCACCCTACTTCCCTGCCTCTGACCATGACCAACTTTACTAGCCTGAACTCGCTCACCTTTTTCTTGCACTTGGTTACCAACTCCCCATAAGTTGTATAGAATTCCCAGACCCAGGTAGGAATGTAAGGGCCTTGGGGTCTAGTGAACTGCTCAAACTCATGGTAGTGGAGGATCTCACTCACTTCTGAATACTTCACATCTAAACCTTTTGTTGAAAGTAGCTTTTCCTCAAGGATGGTTCGTAAACCATCACCTTTTAATCTGTTTAGGAGCCTGGGAGGAGGGACGACATGAGGCATGGGGATAATAGGAGGTGTTTGAGCTGGTGCTGAGTTTGTTGCTGGAGGAATGGCTTCTGAAGGGACTCTGGTGGACGTGGTTTGAGATCTAGCCTGGATCTTATCCGTTCGAGAAATCAAAGGTTGCTCGTCTACAGGTTAAGACAACTCAGCCCGATTATCAGCGGCTACTTTCTTAGCTATGTGCTTCCTTCTTTTGCCTTTGTCTCTCGGTGGGAGTTCTTTTCTTCTCTTCTTTGGAGGACCTGATCCCCATTCGTTTATAGTAATGACCCGTTCTTTCTTCTAGGATGGCATGGTTAAATTAGTCTGAACCATATCTGCAAAACATTAAAGACAAGTTAAATAATAATCACACTGAAGCACATAAAATTAATTGAAGACAGACTCGCCGATCCAGTCAGCGAGTCGCTGACCCTATTTGGCGAGCTAGCCCAAGGGAATGTCTGAAAAATTATAGCAAGTCGGCGATGGGAAGGCTCTTTCGACGAATCGCCGAGTACTTTCGGCAATCAAAGGTTTGTCCGCCGACAGTTACAGTGCAGCAAAGGTTCAGGGGTGCATACAAAGGGCAATCAAGAATACTTTTGGCGAGTCGCCAAGTGCTTTCGGTGACCTCAAGCTTCTCGCCGAAAGTTACAAAATCAAACAACACATACAGCTTGAAATTTAAGGCGATAAGGGTTAATTTGGCCAACCACCGAGTGGTTCGGCAAGCTTGTCCCAGCTCGCCAAACGACCCAACATGCCTATTTTCAATCCACCTTCTCGAATTCAACCCCGCGATCCTCGAAAACAAAATCAAAACATGCAATAGCTAAATTAGGCTCAGACCATAGCACCCATCACCCTAGAATACTCAGGCTTCATCTAGTTTTGCCAAATTTGGCCATTTGATGACAATTTCCCTTAAGAATGGTGTCACCTGTTCTATCATTGAGTAATATATACGTCAATTAGCGCAAACACGGGCTACTTAGACTTCACCCAACCAATCAAAACAACACGCAAGCACAATCTCATAAAGTTTCATTCATCTAAAAGCACAAATAGACAGGCATTTGATGATCAAAACAATACGGACAAGATAATTAACTTCAAATTGACATTTAAACAATCTAATCCTATAAGAGAGGCCCAACACACGACAAGATGATATGATCATTGCAAACGAGTACAAAGTTTTTGAAAGTAAACTCGGGATTCGGAAACCAACCTTTGAGGACAATCATCAAATATTGAGAGAAAATTTGCATTTGAGGACACTAATTCTATCAAAATATATCCCTAAATGAGTCCAATTTGTTGACCCAACAACTACTTTCACTAATCACAAGAAAAAATGAATACAAACTTCAAATGCAATAATTAGACTAAACTCTTAATCTTACACTAAGTAATAACTCTATTACTTACTGAGCTAAAGTAATTAATCAATTGCCCACTACATTAACTACCTTTCATTAATATAGACTTCAACACGTAAGGCACACAATAAACTCTGAACTTATTCTTACAACCAGTTCACATACAAGACTTTGATACGTTTCTTTATGAATGTGGAAACGAATCCTACATGTTCTAGTACAATACAAGCATTCAAAACAGTAAGACATCAAGATTTCTTTTCTTTCGTCTACAGGTCCCTTGTTGTGTGTTCTTTAATGCTTGAGCTCTGAAAATGATTCAATTTCTCTCTTTGAATGAATAATGGATTGTTGAATATATTAATCACCAACAAGAGTTATTGACCACTGAACAAACAACTTTGTCCATTCTTATCGGTGAAGTACATTGTCATTTTTACCAACCATTTAACAAGACAACTTTACAATTGTACATCATTTTGAACTTGGATGAGAGCAACTCTACCTGGGACCTACATTTGTAAGGATCATCAAAACACCTAGAATACAACATTTCTCCCCGTTTTGATAATGACAAACAAACAACTTCACATTGAGTTTTATTCATTTATGATTCACATTTATTCCCTCTGTCACCATTCCCATTTGCATTATTCCCTTTGTCACCATTTACCACAGCAAACATGTACAAAGAATTCACCCTTGTGACATCATTGAAAAGGTAAGC
The DNA here is from genome assembly GCA_029582485.1 of Solanum tarapatanum. Taxonomy (NCBI): domain Eukaryota; kingdom Viridiplantae; phylum Streptophyta; class Magnoliopsida; order Solanales; family Solanaceae; genus Solanum; species Solanum tarapatanum. The sequence goes on along the minus strand of JAJOOB010008776.1, from coordinate 34,212 downwards.
AGTAAACATACACAAGTGTTAAGCAAAATAGTAAGGAATTTAGAGCCTTATGCAGTACAGTACATGAGCAAATATGTAAAGTAGAGAAGACAAAGACACATTAGAAACATGGCAATGCATTAATGTTGATCAGTTATCATAAAACTAGCTATTAAGTTTTACAAAAATAGACACACTGCGACTATAATTCTGACAGGAAGCACTACAACAAGAAGACAGAAAGAAACTTTAGGATGGAGGGGGACGAGGATCAAAATATTGTTGCAAGATGTTCATGTGATTATTTTCATCGGTATGAGCCTAAAGTACCTTCTTTGTAAGAGACTTGACTTTATCATTCAATGAGGCATCTTACTCTATCAGTCTATTATTGTTAGGTCTCAGCCGGTTGATTTCCTTCTTTGTGTTAGTACTGGAAAAAGGCCGTTGAGACTTTTCCTGTTGAAGAAAAGCCGTAAGTAGAGTAATCTCTACCTCCTTATCACCTAGAAGGGTTGTGAAGTCCTCTATTTCCCATTTGAGGGCTTCTTGTTTCTCAAAGAGTTCAGAGACATGAGACTTGGCCTTATACTTACCCTCCACACATTCACATTCAATAAGTGTGGTCATCAAGAAGGTTTGCTTGATGGTACCTACTACTCCCCCACCAAAGTGATCAAAAACTCAGTTCAGCAGATACCCATAGGCTATCCCATGCTTGCTATTTTTCACTTTCATGATCCAATGCATATGCTCAAGAATGATTCCAGGGAGATTGATCGCTTCATAAGTTTCCAACTTCTCCATGAGGAAGAGATCAATAGAGGTTGCAACTATTCGTTTCTCTATTTGAGGCAACAACACCTTATTCACAAACTCAAAATACAGTTGATGCTCACCCTTTAGGACCTTCTTAGGAACCCCAATACACTTTATGATTCCCTATTTTGTGGCACGTTGGACATAATCTGTGGAAGGTTTGCAGCCTTCGACGGACTTGATCCCTTAGCAGGGTATATCCATGATAATACCTAAGTTTTCCTCACTTACGGAGATATCCACCCTATGAACGATTGAGCTTATTCATTTATCCGTATGACCATCTGGTAGTAGATATCTCATACTTCAGGCTTATGCAAATAGACAAGACATTCAAACAGATGTACCCAATCTTGCAGTGCCACACTATCCACCAAGTTACACATCCCTGTTGTAGTATGAATTTTCAGATCAAACACTATGCCATTCACTACCTCCTGTTTCTCAAGGACTTTAATTGTTTCTTCCCTGATCAATACCTTATCTTCCTCCTCTTTTGCACAAACGGACCTGATCCCTTGATTGTTTTAGACTGAGAAGCTGCCTTAGGCTTTGTAGAAGCCCTCTTTGTCGGTGATCTCTTAGTGACCTTTTTAACGTTCGAGGCTTTTACCCGATGCTCCTCTATTTATTTTTGCCTTTTAGCCAAAGCCCTCCCAATATCGTCGGACTATATTTCACTTGACCCTGCTTCTTTGGATAGAACTACAGGATCCACAACAAAAACATGTTCTGTTACACCAGCTTTTCTCTTCTTTCAATTTCGAATAGATTCATCCTTGTTTGCTACCATCGCATCCCCCATTAGTTTTTGTTGAGACCCTGTTTTGACATAGTTTCGAGAGACCTTGTTAGTTAGAGATTCAACCAACTTCGCCTTTCCTTTAATTTTCCTTTTTCGTGCAGATTGACTGGCCCCTCTGAGGGTTGTGTGTCCGTGTAAAAATCCAATTGTTCAGAGGGAACAACTTCAGGCGCATTTTCTTCCCTTATCCCTCTCCTTTTCCATGAAAGGGGAACTTTCTCATCATTTTCTTCCACTACATCCTTGTGACCAGAATCAATTTGAACCACGATTTAAGGGGTTTGATAGAATACTGGCTTAGATATGTTGAGGAACAAATCTGGTAACTTGTATTCAGCCTCAGAGAAATGAGGTTGAATATCTTCCTTTAGAGTGGACAAACTCTGCACGACCCACTCCATTCTTGCCGCTAAAATATTGGACTTAGTTTCCTTCTCTTCAAACAAGTACCGATCAAATAATCTCTTAGAAATCATTGAAGACACAAGCCCCGGTTGAGAAATGACATCAAGATTTTCAGTAGGCACACCAACAGCAACATGCTTCTTCACAGATCGTGCTTTAGATTTTGAGACTTTTAGAGAATATTGAACAAGAGTCGGTGAACAGGGAAGAATTTTAGTGTGGTCGATTGATGGAGAAGTTAAATTCTCAATTTGAGGAGTTTTAGACTCACCCATTTTGCCTACCCCACACACATGAGTGGAATGTGAGGGTTCCTCAGGAGGAGTTGAAAACAAGAAAGAGCTACAGTTTTCAACCTTTTGAGAAGGAGTATTTCAGAAAGGAGATAAAGGTCTGGACATTTTTCTGAGACATAAGAAAAGAAAGTCAAAGGAGAAGAGAAGAAGATTTTTTTTATATCTTTTGTTTTTCTGGGAGGAATACTTCAGAAAATTTTAGGAAGAGGAGAAAGGAGGAAATGACCTTTTCATTATTTGAATTGGGTCCCTTAATAGAAACAACCCTTAGTTTCAAAGATGAAAAGACGTCTGACATAATAACTAGGAGAAGACACGTGATAGATGACTGTTAGGTATTAACTCAACACAGTATAGTAATACTGACAATTGCTGAGCGACTTGGTCCCTTGCCATACAAAATGCCCTGAACAATGTTACCGAGTCTTCCCTTGAGCCAGAGTGCCATGAGTGTATACCTGCAGTGAGGTACAATTATGAATTCACATACAGTAAGCTAAAGCAAATAAGCATAGATAACTTCCCTCCTAAGCCTACTCAATGAAGAGGTCACTTGCAAGGTTTCTACGGAATAAGTTAAGTTTATACATCCCCAGATTCAACTTGTTCTTAATGAAATGATCTTTGCTCAATGCTTTGGTGAAGATATCAACTATTTGATCTTCAATCTTACAGAACCTATTGACTACATTCCCCTTTTCAACTTTGTCTCGGAGAAAATGATGTCTCACATTAATGTGCTTGGTTCTCTTGGTTCATTATGCTTCTGTTGCCTCACATAAGGGGAATTATGTCGGTGAGAACACCAAAGTCTTCAAGTTGTTTTTTGAACCACAGGAGTTGCGCAAATCATGAAGCAACAACCACATACTCTGCTTCAGTAGAAAGAGCCACAAAATTTTGTTTCTTGGTTCCCCATTAGATTAGTGACTAACCTAGAAAACCGGCTATCCCTTAAGTGTTTTTTCTATCAATTAGATATCTGTCATAATCAACAACATCATATCCAATCAGATTAAAAGAATCCCCTGAAGGATAGAAGAGGACCAATTAGAATTCTTTTTGCTGCCTTCAAGTGAGATTCCTTTGGAGCTACTTGCAATCTTTCACATATTCCCACACTAAACACAATGTCTAGCCTGATTGAAATTAGATAAATGAGCGATCCAATGATTCCTCTATACATTGTGTAATTTACATCCATGCGTATTTCATCACTATCAAGCTTGGTAATTGTGCTCATGAGGATGTCAATTTTCTTCGCCTCCTGCATTTTGAACTTCTTGAGAAGCTCATTGATATACTTTTCCTGACAAATGGAAGTGCCATGGGGATACTGTTTAATTTGCAATCCTAAGAAGAAAGTGAGTTCACCCATCGTGCTCATCTCATCTTATGTAGCTCCAAAAGTTATGTCATCCACATTCACTTTTACAATAAGAAGCTCCTTACCTCTTGACTTTAGAAACAATGTATTGTCAATCTTTTACCTTTTGAATCCATCTTCAAGAAGAAATTTTGACAATCTATCATACCATGCTTTAGAAGCCTGCTCCAAACCATACAAGGCTTTATCTAGCTTCATTACATGATTTGGAAAATCAATGTAACGACCCGAAAATTATAAGCCTAGCAAAGGATCCATGTGGAAGGTCACCGGCCCATGAATGAGCCATGGCACCCTGCATGGAGCTTAGACAGGCCTTGAAGAGAGCCACGACTTGTGGTGGTTGTCGTGGTACCTTCTAGTGTTTGACAAAACATTAGCTCCCATCCCACGATCCCCTAGAAGGCTCGTGGTGAGCAACACAAACCTTGGTGGTGTCCGTGAAAGGGGAGGAAGAGCCACCTCTAGGATGGCCTCTTCCAACGAGCCCCTAGACTGCTCGTGAAATCCTAGACGGACCTTGAAGGTGGCCTTGAGGAGGGGGATTGACTTCCCAAGACACTGGTCAAGGACCATGACTGCCAGTACAGCTCATGAAGTCCTTGACGGCTCATGTGGGCCTACATCTGGAGGTTCGCGTCAGCTGTAAGTTAAGGGCAGTTGGGTCTTTTCAGATTTCTTTAAAATAATATTATGTCATTTTTCCTATGACTAGGACCCCTATATAAGTATTTCTAACCCCAAAACTTACCCATTCAAGTCATTCTCTTTAATTCACAAAAACAAATCAAGTTCTTCCTCTCCAAAATATTTCTCTCTCTAGAAACATGAGGAAGAAGGGTTCAACCTAAGATTTCAAGGCAAGTCTCCAATTCCACCATTGAAGGAAAGATTTTGGAATTGAGGTATGATAGTTTTCATCCATGGATCCCTTCCATTCATGGAGTTCCTAAATTCACCATTTTCCAAGTTACAAATCTCCAATTGAGTTAGGGTTTTTCTTCTATATTATCTCTTGATTATTGATTTAATTGATGGAGTTATGATCTCTTATGCATGAATTGATGAAATTCTATGGTTTTATTTGACTTCCCATAAACTCATGTATTTCCCATGTTTTCCAAATTATGATGATATGATGTAGGTTTTGGATTATGAATGAAGAGTTTATGAAATTAAGCATGTTCTTATGAAATTTATGTAAATATTTTAAGGATTCTTTGAGAGTGAAGAATAAATGATAATTTTGTTGTTGTTGTTGTTGTTGTTGTTTTGTTGAAAGGATTTTCTCATATACAGATGAAAGCATGATTGTGAAAGGCTTTCTCACATAAGTAAGGTTTCCAAGGTTGAAAGGTCTTCTCTCCTAAGTGAATCAAAGATAAGGAGCTATCATAATAAAACTTAGCTTGGATTGGTTATTGAATGATACCATTCCATGGAAGTCATATGACTTAGCTTGGAATGGTAAGATGACGTGCCCTTCAATGGATAATAAAACAAGTAAGAATATGATTACTCCATGGATTTATGATTAGAACCGAGAGTATATTGAGATGGAAGCTAAATTTACCTAGTTGAGGCCATGGTTTCTAGTAGCAATCTATTTATCCCTTACCTATGGGCCCCCATAGGATGATAGTCTATATAGACATTAACTAGTGGATCAACATAAGCTAGACGTTCATGGTCCTTACTTTGGCAAGTAGAACAACCCTTTTTGGTGTGGGAGACACTTGGGGATCATGTTATAGCTCACATGGTCTGTACGTCGATTAGGGCTACTTCCCACAATAATAATTAACTAAGGTTATTACGAGAAGTATCACACATGTGGTTAAAGGTTTTAAAGATGTTAGGTCGGCATTGACCATGTTTTTTTTTCTAACCTTTTTGTATCATGTTTTAACATGGTCATTGCATGTTATGAAAATGTCCTATTTTTAGCATGATTTAAATGTTTATATGCATGAATATTATACTTGGTACATATTTTGTACTAGCGCATACTCTTGCCTACATTTCCTCAAATGTAGGGTCTGATAGTTCTCAGTTTGTGGCTAGAGGTTGACTTGAGAGATTCCTAAGCTTTGGTGAGTCCTTATGCTTCAAGGAGGGATTTTCATTGTTTTCAGTTTCTTTCTTACTTTAAGTTTTGGACATGATGCATGGGATAAACCCAATTTCATTCTATTGTATTAGATGGCTAATGAGACAAAGTGTTTAGACTTCCGTTTTACCTCTATAAAAACTTCTGGGACTTGAAATGTATTTTTCTATCTCTTTGTTCAATTTCTTATGTTATGAATGCTAAGTGGCTTGTATGGGGCCTCTCGGGGTCGTATAGGCCATGTTACACCGAAGGGGTACCTTGGGTTGTGACAAACTTGGTAATCAAAGCACAAGGTTTATAATGGTCCAAGGATGTCTCATAAGCCACGTCGAGTAGAGTCTTATTCATAAGTGTGAAACGCGCCTCATTTATGAATGAGAGGGTACATGTTTTTTAGTAAACTCTACTTCTTCATTACTCTAAAGTTGTGTCATAGAGTAACTCTATAAGGTCTCTCTCCTAATGCTTACCCGATGCTCAACAGGATATGGCTACTTAAAGATCTTATGCTAGAATGAATGTGAGGGATAATGCGGAACAATAAGCTCCTCCCCAAGCTCCTCAAGTTCCGATCGACCCTTTGGCCGAGCAAGTGACTAATGCAGAGTTTAGGACTGCTTTCCAAGTATTGGCTCAAGCCATGATGGCCCAAGCCAATAGGGAGGTTATGGTTCCCGTGAACCCAAATGTGGGTACGGTGACATATAGAGTGAGGGACTTCACTAGAATGAACCCTACAGAGTTTCATGGTTCTAAGGTTGAGGAAGATCCTAAAGATTTCATTAATGAGGTTTACAAGGTGTTGATGATTATGGGAGTGACACCGGTGGAAAAGGCGGAGTTTTCCGCTTATCAACTTAAGGGTGTTGCACAAATTTGGTTCAACCAATGGAAAGAAGAGAGATCGGAAGATAAGGATCCCCTAGATTGGGAAAAGTTCAAAGTTTCTTTTCATGATAAGTTCTTTTCCATTGAGACGAGGGAGGCGAAGGTTCTTGAATTCAATAATCTTCATCAAGGAAATATGTGTGTGAAGGAATATACTTTGAAGTCCACACAATTGTCTAAATATTCTACAAAAATGATTACCAATCCTAGGACAAGGATGAGTAAGTTCGTTTTGGGTGTTTCTAAAATGGTGGTCAAAGAATGTCGTACCACAATGCTCATTAATGTCATGGACATCACTTGTTTCATGGTTAATGTTAAGCAGATCAAAGAGGAGAAACTTAAGGAAAGGTCTAGGGAGACAAGAGGGCGAAAACCGGTGATGGTAATTTCTCTCATGCAAGGTCAGAGGGATATTGTAAGGACCCGAGAGCAACCCATAGTCGTTACCGGCGTATTCGACCTCGAAGAGGTCCTATACAAGCCCTTAACATTCATCATAACATGTATATAAAATAAAATCACGGAAAAATTTAAAACTTTTACTTTGGAAGTTCAACTTCACTTCATATATGAAAAATAGAATCTAACTTCGTCACAATGCACCATCTAGACATAGAAGTATCGAAAATGGGACTTAGCCCTTACATCAATAAGAAGACTTGAAAATAGGAAGTACAACAATGTCTTTCAACATAAGCAAAGAACTAAACATAGAAGCTAGATCATAGGGTCTTGTCCTCGGACTTGAGGACTCACCAACTTGGGGAAGCAACTCCAAGTGTCTTGAGAAGTAAGCTTGAATCCTCAACGGCCCGAACATAAATGTTTGGGAAAAGGGAGAAAATACGAGTTAGTACAACACACATACTAAGTATGGCTACTATGCATAAAAATCATTAAAACATGCATAAAAGGACATTTTATTCAAAACATGCTTTTAGCCAAGTAAATCCATTATGCACATAATTAAGTATCATAGTCCAAACCAACATAATATCATCCCAACATGTAGCCAACCCAAGTAATACTAGTGCAATGCAAAGAATAGAATCCCATAACGCTATTGAAAGCCAAGTATCACATTAAGCAAACTACTTCATGCATACATTCATAACATCATCTTTCATCATAACTTACCATATTGATAATGATCATACGTAACATAGCTTCAACATACATAAATCATAATCATCATAATCATAAGAGAACACTACTACAACCATCTCTTAAGATCCCACAATGTGCAATGTGCAAGAGAAGTCCCATACCCTCCCTTACACTATGTAGAAACCCTTAAGAAATCCCTAGAAAGAATTCACACCTTTCATACCTTCATTTACTTTTACATTAGGGAAATATTGCAATAACCGACATAGACCATGATAACTACATGGAATCCGGTGTTCTACTCCCACACCGAAAAGAGAGGGTTAACACTTGCCTAAGGTGTAACCATTCGTACATAGCCATCTAGGTTGATCCACTAAGCTAGAGTCCTATATGGGCACATAGTTAAGGGTCAAGGAGATTGCTTCTAGAAACCCTAGCTTACTAAACGTTGGGGTTTCCATCTCATTAGACAACTCATACTGTAGGTAATCCGGACATGCTAAACGTGAAGAAACCCATGTGGGGAGCCTGACTTACTAAATGTGAGACCCCCATGTCATTTACATGCCCTTTCGGTGCTAAGATCTGATTCCCTTTTGTAATCATCTTTAGTCATCACATAAGTTCACATTAGCCTTTACTAGACTTTTATGTAGACATGTTATCATAATAGCTCATATGTGTTCATAAGTGAGTAACAATCCTTTCACTTTAGAGACACTTAGCAAGTGAGTAAACCTTTCACTTTACATTATACTACAATCATGAGAACTACCTTTCAATCATATAGCAATCATACCATAATATACATACATACTTCATAGCTAATTCAAGTGTAGAGGGTTAAGGATGAGGAAACTAGGTCATCAACACCACAATAACACATTAGGTATAGCATCATTACAATCTAAGTAATTCACCTTTCATACTTGAGTTCAAAGGAGAACCAACCTTCATACCTTCTTGCCCTTCGTGGGACATCCATACTTCAATTACCAAGCAATTCATAACCAATACATAATACAAGGTAATTCATGTAGTAATAACATAATCAATATCAAAATAAGCAATTGACATATTCCTTTCATAGCCTTCAAGGCTTCATTCAAAGACTCAACCGTAATTTCATAGAAATTATACATAGCCTAAGGTAGAATCATCACACAGACATGAATTACATAACATCACATTCACTTCATAGCCTTCATTTAATATCCAACACAAACTAGGGTTGAAATTAGGAAAAGAAGGAGAAACATGGGTCTCATGGTGAATTCTTCAAGAAACCACCAATACAACATAAATTAATCCATAATTTTTCATATAACATCAATTATAGTCAATTTATAACATCAATTTCACTTTAGAAAGAAGACCCACGTTTTTGGATTGAAACGTAGAAAATGGAGATTTTGAAATTCATCTTGAAGGGGCCTCTTGGGGAAAGGAATCCCAAGAGTGATAAGCAACCATACCTTATTGACGAATTTACCATGAAAATCCGAGTTGAAACCTTGGAGAGTTGATCTTCTTCTTGAAGCTCCAATTTTCTTCAATGAAGTTCTTGAGAACAGATAGAGTAGAGAAAAGGAGGAACTTTAGGTTTAAATCTTTGGGATTTTGTGTTTTATTGATAAAAGTGAGGTAAATTGATTTAAAAATCATTTTATACACGTCCCCTAAAGTACCTTAAATACCCCTCACTTAAATGGACTCTTTAATGAAGTAAAAATATATTTCTGAATTTCTGTATTTTTGTCGCGTGGTTAGTGAGTTTTTCGAAAGTATTTCTAGATGATGGTATTCCTCCCGAAAGGGAAATAGACTTTGGTATTGATCTCCTCCTAGATACGCAACTGATTTATTTTCCTTCTTATCATATGGCTCCGGCAGAACTAAAGGAGTTATAAGAACAATTGAAAGATTTGTTGGATAAGGTTTAATTGACCGAGTATCTCCCCATGAGGTGCCTCATTTTTTTGTTAAAAAGAAAGATGGTTCTCTCCGTATGTGTATTGACTATTGCCAATTGAACAAGGTGACCATTATAATATGTATCCTCTTCCAAGGATAAATGATTTGTTTGATCAACTTCAAGGAGTGAGTGACTAAGATTGTCCTTCGGTCAGGTTATCACCAATTGAGGGTGAAGGAAGATGATATTCTGAAGATGACCTTTCGAGCTCTGTTTGGTCATTTTGAGTTTTTGGTAATGTCTTTTGGTCATACTAATGCTTCGACGACATTTATATATTTAATGAATAAGGTGTTTAGACAATATCTTGACATGTTTGTGATTGTGTTCATTGATGATATACTGATATATTCGAGAAGTGAAGATGACCATATTGACTATTTGAGGATTGTGTTGTAAATTCTCAAGGAATAACAACTCTTTGTAAAGTTTACAAAATGTGAGTTTTTGCTAAGGTCTGTGGCTTTCCTTGGGTTTAGTTGGCTACTATAGAAAGTTTGTTGAGGGGTTTTCTTCGATTGCCTCTCCATTGACATCATTGACTAAAAAAAAGGCTAAGTTCATATGGTCCAAAGCTTGTGAGAAGAGTTTTCAGAAATTGAAGGATAGATTGACTTTCGCTCCATTGTTGACCTTACAGGAAGGGATTGATGGTTTTGTTGTCTATTGTGATGCCTCGAGAATTGTGTTAGGATGTGTACTTTTGCAAAATGGGAAAGTTATTGCCTATGCTTAAAGGCAACTTAAGCTTCATGAAAAGAATTATCCTACCCATGACCTTGAACTAGCAACTATTGTTTTAGCCTTAAAGATGTGGATGCACTATTTGTATGGTGTTCATGTAGATTTGTTAACCGACCATAAGATTTTGCAATATTTGTTTAATGAGAAGGATCCAAATTTTTGCCAAAAAAGGTGGCTTCAGTTATAGAAAGATTATGATATGAGTGTTCTTTATCACCCTGGTAAAGCGAATGTGGTGGCGGATGCTCTTAGTCGGTTATCTATGGGCAGTGTTGCTCATATTGAAGAAGATCAGAATGAGTTGGTTTGAGATGTTCATAGATTGGCTCGGCTGGGTGTTTAGTTAGTGGACTCTACTAGGGGTGGTGTTATGGTCCACAATGGTTCCAAATCGTCTTTTGTGGTGGATGTGAAAGCCAAGCAAGGTCTTGATCCAATTTTGGTTGAATTAAAAGAGGCGACGTTTAAAAAGTCCATAGAGGCTTTCTCCCAAGGCGGAGATGGAGTACTTCGATATCAAGGTCATTTGTATGTTCCTAATATTGATTACTTGAGGGAACAAATCTTATCAGAAGCCCATAGTTTTCGGTATTCCATTCACTTGGGAGCCATCAAGATGTACCATGACATGTGGGTGATCTATTGGTGGAATGGGATGAAGAAGGATATTTCGGAATTTGTGGCTAAATGTTCTTATTGTCAACAAGTGAATGTTGAGCAGGAGGTTTATCCCAAGATATTAGCAGTCGTACTTGGAATTGGGAGGATGTGAATATGGACTTTATTGTTGGTTTTCCTCGAACCCATCGACAACATGACTTAATTTGGGTTATAGTAGATTGAATGATGAAATCAGCTCATTTTATTCCCGTCAAGATTTCGTATTCGGTGGAGGACTATGCTAAGTTGTATTTGAGGGAAATGGTAAAGTTTCATTGTAACACCCCGGAATTAAGTGAGTTGAACTAGTGAGTTCTAGATCCTTTCTTAGGAGTTTTGGAGTGTTGTATGAAGATTAAAACTCATAAAAATGATTCTTGTACTTAGTATAGGGGTTTTAGGGGTTAAATGTTTGGGTACGACTCCCCAAGGACCAACCAAAGGGGTCCTTGAGGAGGACCCCAAAACAGTCCCTAAATCTAGAAATTTTAGTGACCTACGGATACCATCTACTGGCCGTAGATGGACCCATGCCCCGTAGGTTGGGGTCGTGGATCAAGGCTGCTCATGGAGTACATGTGTAGACCCCCAAACTCAAACCACGGAGGACCAGAATGGTGCGTAGACCCGCCCACCGTCTGTGGGTGGTGGTCTCGTGGTTTGAGTAGTTTTAATGATTTTTAGTTTTAAGTTGAGGGTTTGGGAATTGATTATTTAATTAATTAGGGGTTAAGGTAGGTCATTTTGTTAGTTAATTTACCACCTATATAAGGTTAATACGTCCCTAAGCTAATCACTTTAACTCACTTCTCTAAGACCCCAAAATACTCTCAAGAAATTCTCTCTCTAGAAGCAAAGAAGAGGAAGAAGAGGGATATGAAAGCCAAGCAATGTATTTATCCGACCTTAGTATAATTAAAGAAAGAGGTGCTAAGAAAGTCCATTGAGGCTTTATCCCAAGGGGATATTATGTACTTCGTTATCAAGGTCGTTTGTGTTTCCCCGATCTTGATGACTTAACATAACATATGTTGTCACAAGCCCACAACGCTCAGTATTCTATTCACCCAGGAGCCACCAAGAGGTACTGAGATTTGTGGGAAGTCTATTCGTGGAATGGGATAAATAAAGATATTGCGGGATTTGTGGCTAAGTGTCTGAATTGCCAACAATTGAAAGTTGAGCATCAGAAACCGAGAGGCTTATCCCAAAATATTAGTTATCCTACTTAGAAGTGGGAAGATTTGAATATGGACTTCATAGTAGGATTTCCCTGTACTAGGCGACATATGATTAAATTTGGGTTATCGTAGACCGAATGACCAAATCGACTCATTTCATTCCCGTCAAAGTTTCTTATATGGTGGAAGACTATGCTAAGTTGTATTTGAGGGAAATGGTAAGGTTGCATGGAGTGCCCTTGTCTATTATCTCCGATCGAGGTACTCAATTTACTTCTCAATTTTGGAAATCTTTCCAAATGGGTGTTGGTCTTGTGTTAAGCTTAGTACGACTTTTCATCCACAAAATGATGGGAAAATGGAGCGTACTATCCAAACATTGGAAGTTATGATGAGAGCATGTGTCATCGATTTTAAGGGTGATGGGGTGACCATTTGCCATTGATTGAGTTTGCTTATAATAATAACTAGTATTCGAGTTTAGTATGGCTTCATTTGATGATCTTTATGTTAGGAGGTGTAGATCTCATATAGGCTGGTTTGAAATAGGTGAAGTTGCATTGATATAACCCAATTAGTTTATGAGGCGATGGATAAAGTTTGATTTGTTAGAGAGAGGTTGAAAACAGCCCAAAGTCGACATAAGTCCCATGCTGATGTTAAAAGAAGAGATCTTGAGTTTGTTGTTAACCCTTGGGTGTACTTGAAAATCTCACCCATGAAGGGTGTAATGAGATTTAAGAAGAAAGGAAAGCTTAGTTCCCGTTATGTAGGCCCATATTAGATTTTGAGGCGTGTTGGTAAGCTTGCTTATAAGCTAAAGTTTCTTAATGATTTGACATTAGTGCATCCTATTTTCCATGTCTCCTTGTTGAAAAAAATGTGATGGAAATCCAACATCTATAGTTCCCTTAGAAGGTTCGGGAGTTCTTATGAGAAAGTTCCTATAGTGAATTTAGACCGGCAAGTCAAGAAGTTCAGAAATAAAGAAGTTGCTTCCGTGAAAGTGTTGTGGAGGAATAAATTAGTTGAGGGTGCTACTAGGGAGGCCGAGACCAATATGATGTCCCGATATCCTCATCTTTTTCCTTCAACTCCTATTCTAGCTGGAGGTAATAAGTTCCTCATGATTTACTCTCTCTTTTGGTGTCATGTGTTTTAGATATTCCCATAATTCCTTCTTTGTATGCATGTTCATGAAAAACTTGAATTTTGAAAGAAAATGAGTTTATATGATTGGTTTTCCTCATGTTGATGTGCATTGAGTGTGAGTTGCTTATAGACTTTATGAGATGAATTGTTGAACATGCTTTAGCTTGGAGTTGATGTTTCCTCCTTGGATATGTGCATTTGAGTATGATTTGCATATGAGTTTCATGATATGATGATATGAGCATGCTTTTAGCTTGGAGATGGTATTTCCTCCCCTGACATGAGTAATCATGTAAGTGCATGCATATTGGGCTTCAATGTCTAGTTCCTATCTTCCTTATGATGCTTTGAATATGTTTTACCTTAGAGTCGAAGTTCCTTGTTACACCCCGAGGCTACTTCCTTGGCGTAATACGAGACCTAGGTTCACGAGTGACTCCAAGCTAACCCTGAGTCTAGCTTATCATAAGAAAACTGAAAACAACTAAGTTAAATATGAAATATGCAAGAGATAAAAATAGTGGATATCTGAAAATGGGAAAAAAACCCAACTAGCCTGAATATGTAAAACAAACTAGCAGTTTAGCGATAATTGAAACAATCACTTAACAACTCAAGCTAAATCTACTACTATCTCTAAAAACCCTTGAACTAAGTTGAGTTGCTAGGACATTCCCCCTAGCTAACTCTAATAAAACTGAAAACTGAATAGAAAGACTAGAATGAAAAGCATGTCTATTGTTCTTGAAGTATGGGGACTCACCACTGAAGCTGTGAATGCTGGACAAAGAAATGATCTAAGCGTGATCTGGATGCTAAGTACGTAAACCTACATCATAAAAGCATGTAGTGCGGAGTAATTGTCTGTACTTGGAATGTACTGAGCATGTAAGATATAGATACTAGGTCGAACAAATCTATATGAATTGAAAAAAGCATAACTGAGCAGTGACATAAACTAAGCAAGAATGTAAATGCTGAAACATAACAAAAAAATTAAGTTGAATACAATGACAAAGTACTAATTATGAACATGCCATGCTAAACTTAATGTTGAAGTATATATTGAAAACCTTGTCAAATGCACTAGGAGTCTGACTATGTGAGCTACTATTAACAGACATAAACCACGTGAGCTAACCGTGGAGTCCGTTGTATACGCCTCATCGAGAGGACCCAATATACCTTGCCAGGGGTATAAAAGCATGACTGGTGTGATCACTAAATCTAATGCCTAACAGAGGGGACTTATAATCCTACGCGGGCACATAGTTCTGGGAATATAAGGGTGCGTTGAACCGTAGTTCAACTCGGTGCTAAGTCTACTCCCCACTGAATATGTATATGACTAAAATGTAACTGAAATACTAAATAGCTTAAAATACTAACATTCTAACTGAGAATGCAACATTTTTATACTGTGAATGTGACATTTAAAATCTGAAGCATGATTTTATTTTTAACTGATCTAACAAGTATAATTCCTGAACTAAGAATTTATACAAACCAGGGTTCTGAGTTTTATACAATGAATTATGCAACGTTTCTAAAAAAATTGTTATTTAGACTATGGATTATATAGCAGCTAAAATATCAATAAATTCCCAAGATTTCACAAACCCTAGGCCTAAACAAGCTATGTAGAATAAAGGAACTAACTGAATTCTAGGGACCTAGTGGATGAATGGAACCCACTAGTGAAATCCAACGTACCTGGTGACGATATCTACGGAGAAATACTTTGGATTTCAAGGCTGAACTTCGAAGAACGCTTCTGCTTGTTCTTGGAAGAGCTGGTCACCTCTTTCTATTCTTTTCACTCTAAGTTGGGTGATTTTAGGAGATTGAGGGTTTTAGGTAGTTTTTGACTAGTTTGTTAAGCATAGACTGAGTAAAATGACGTAGTTTAAGCATTAAACGATGTGGTTAAAGTTCCCAACGCATAGGAGAAAAGACTAATGTGAACCTAACTTAAATTCTGCCGAAGTATCTTCAAGACAGGCTTCATGGGCCGTCATTATGACCAAGGTCTGTCAAGCCATTTATGAAGATTCCCTGCCCACAAGGCCTTCACTAAAATGGGCATAACCTTTTACTCCAAGTTTGGAAGATAGAAAATGAGTTGGGAAAATGACTCAATTATCTTTAATTTGATAGATCATGCGTCACCTAATTCATTTTGTTCTAAAAGATATGGCTGTTTAAAGTTGACCATGAACTCTAAGTTTGCCATGTCTCCTTCACAGACGACTTCACAGTCCGTGTAGAGCTTCACAGACCATTTTGATGACCGTGGTGCTTAACCAGTGACTTTGGGGGTGAAACCTCACTTAAAAGCTGATAAATTGACTTTAAGACATGCTTCACAAGCAGTTATGAACACCACAACCCGTAAAGTGGGTTGTGAAGATGCTTTGCCCGATAGGGCTTTACTAAAACAAGAATAACATTTTACTCCATGCTCGAAATTAGGGAAACTGTGTTGCGTTAGAAAGAGGACTCAAAGACATTTAATTTGATAGGTTGTGGGGAAACTAGTTCATTTTAGACTCAAAGATATGATGGTTTGAAGTTGACCCAAACCTTAAAGTCTATCAATCCTCTTTCACGAGCCACTTCAAGGCTTGTGTGAAGCTCCACAAGTCGTCTAGTGGACCGTGGTACTTCAAAGTATCCATGCTGGTTTTGTGTCACCCTCAAGGGCAACTTCATGACTCGTTTGGAGCTCCACAGAGCGTTTAGTGGTCCGTGGTGTTTCACTTTTTGCTGGGTGCATAACTACTAGCAGGGTGACGGGCCCTGGTCCTATTCATGGTACGTGGACCCCTTCAGTGGTTTGCCCTTCCCTTTTGTTCAATCTTATTTTATATTTTTGAAAAGTTACAATATCTCCCCCTGAGTGTCATTCGTCCTCGAATGAAGTCTAAACAAGTTGCATATGGAGGGAAGGAGTTGCAATCCCTACCACTAAATAATATAAGCTGATATCTAACTGAAATGAGTTACAAGAACATGCAAATATGCTGAAATGCATGAAAAACTAAAGCAACAAGATACTAAGACTGAAATTACGCAAGAGTAAACGGAGAGACTGGAGAGGAACTAATACCTAAAGCTGAAATGTAATCGGAAGGAAAGTGTTGAGGATACTTGGCCTTCATGGCTGCTGCATCTTCCCAAGTAGCTCCATCTACGGACTACTCCTCCACAACACCTTCACTGAAGGGACTTCTTTATTTCTCAACCTACGAACATGATGGTCAAGAATCTCTATTGGCACCTCTTCATAAGTGAGACTATACTTCACAACCACACTCTCTAATGGTACTATCAATGTCGGATCACCCATACACTTCTTTAAGAAAGAAATATGAAAGAGTAGATGAACCCCTGCTAGTTCTGCGGACAACTCTAACTCATAAGTCACATTACCAACCCTTTTCAGGATTCTATGCCAACCTCCATATCTAGGTCTGAACTTCCCTTTCTTATAAAATCTCATCACCCCCTTCAAAGGTAACACCTTCAACAAAACCCAATCATCGATTTCAAACTCTAAGTCCCTTCTTCTCATATCTGAATAGGACTTCTGTCGTCTCTGATATGTTTTTAGTCTATCTTTGATGAGCTGAAATTTCTCCATAACCTCATGAACCAAATCTAGCCCAATCAAGGTTGCTTCACCTACTTCAAACCAACCAATCGGAGACCTGCATCTACGCCCATATAGTGCCTCATACGAGGCCGTCTGAATATTGGAATGAAAGCTATTATTATAGGTCAGCTCTATGAGAGGTAGGTGATCATCCCAACTACCTTTGAAATCGATCACACAAGCTCTCTATATGTCCTCTAAGGTCTTAATGGTACGCTCTGCTTGACCATCCATCTGTGGATGAAATGTTGTATTGAGATTTATCTGAGTACCAAGACCTTTTTGATATGATTTCTAGAAATGAGAGGTAAACTAAGTACCTCTATCTAAGATAATAGACAATGGGACCCCATGTAACCTGACTATCTCATTGATGCACAGTTTTGTGTAGTCCTCCGTTGAATCTCTAGTCTTGATAGCCAAAAAGTGGACTTAGTAACTCTATCGACTATCATCCAAATGGAGTCATGATGTCTACGAGTATGAGGTAAACCCAAAATGAAGTACATATTTATCACTTCCCACTTCCATGTAGGAATGTTAATCTCTTGAGTCATACCTCCTGGTTTATGATGTTCTACCTTAACCTGTTGATAGTTTAGCCACAAAATCTGCTATGTCCCTCTTCATGTCGTTCCACCAAAAGACTTCCCACAGATCACGGTACATATTGGTGACACCTAGATGAATGGAATACTTGGAATTATGAGCTTCTGTAAGGATCTGCTGCTTTAATTCACCCACATTAGGAACAAATAAGCGATATTGGTAACGAAGCACATCATCTCCCCCTTAGGAGAAAACCTCAACTTTCTGCTGATGAACTACACCTTTCAACAGATGTAATATAGGATAACTATCATGTTTTTCCTTAACCCCCACTACCAATGAATATTCTGACCCATTCTAAACTATCAACCCACTATCTAATGTATCTGTAAGGTAAACTCCTAAGCGAGCAAGCTAGTGAACATTGTTGGCTAGCTCTTTTTTTCTTCCTCAACACACTACACTACCCATATACAACCTTCTAAGAGCATCAACCACTATATTGGCCTTACCCGGATGGTAAATGACATTAATGTCAAAGGCTTTGAGGAATTCAAGCAATCTCCTCTGATGAATATTTAACTCTTTCTGGGTTAACACATACTGGAGGCTCTTATGATATGTGAACACATCAACATGAACACCGTACAAGTAGTGTCTCGAAATCTTTATGGCAAATACCACATCTGTAAGCACGAGGTAATGAGTCTGGTAGTTCTTCTCATGGACCTTAAGCTGTCTAGAAGCATAAGTTATGACGTTACCTCGCTCCATCAACACACAACCTAGGCCGACCCTGGATGCAACGTAATAAATCACTTAACCGTCTGAACCATCGGGTAAAGTCAAGACATGAGTTGTATTTAACCTAGTCTTCAGTTTTGAGGAGATTTTCTCACACTCATCTAACCACTAAAATTTGACCTTCTTTTGAGTCTACTTAGTCAATTGGGAAGCTATGGAGGAAAATCCTTCAACAAACCTCCTGTATTAACCATTCAAACCCAAAAAACTTCTAATATATGTTGGAGAGTTAGATCTGGGCCAGTGATGCCCTGCCTCAATTTTATGAGAATCCACTCAGATCCCTTCGCTAGATACCACATGACCAAGGAAAATGATGGACTATAACCATAATTCACATTTGTAGAACTTAGCAAATAGCTTGTGATCTTTGAGAGTTTGCAGAACAACCCTCAGACGAGTTGCATGCTTCTTATCATTTTGAGAATAAATGATGAAATCATCAATAAAGACTATGACGAACAAGTCCAAATACTGTTTGAATACCCTGTTCATTAATTCCATGAAATATGCAGGAGAATTTGTTAGTCCAAGAGACATAACTACAAATTCATAATGACCATACCGAGTCCTGAAGGCTGTCTTCAGAATGTCCCTATTTCTAACTCTGAGCTGATGATAGCTACATCTGAGGTCTATCTCAGAAAAATAGCTAGCACCTAGAAGTTTGTTGAATAAGTCATCAATCCTAGGGATGGGATATTTATTCTTGATTATGACCTTGTTCAACTGCCGATAGTCAATGCACATTCTGAGAGAACCATCATTCTTTTTCACAAACAGCACTGGAGCACACCATGGAGAGATACTTGGTCTGATAAAGCCTTTATCCAGAAAGTCTTTCAGCTGCTCTTTCAATTCCTTAATTTTGGCTGTAGCCATTCCATAAGGAAGAATTGAAATGGTATGGGTATCTATATTAAGATCTATTCCAAAGTCGATTTCCCTTTTAGGAGGAACTCTAGGAAGATCTTTTGGGAAAACTTTTGGAATCTTATTTACTACAGGGACTTACTCAAGAGTTGGGGTTCCGGAGTTAGAATCCTTAACCCAAAAGAGATGATAGACATACCCTTTGAAAATTATTTTTTTGGCCTTAAGGTAAGAGATGAATCGAGCTGTAGGCAGTGAGATACTACCTTTCCAGTCTAAGACTTGCTCATTTGGAAATTGAAACCGAATGATCTTAGTTGTACAATCAACTAAGGAATAAAAAGAATGTAACCAATCTATGCCTAGAATATTATTGAAATCTACCATTTCTAACACTACAAGGTCTACTGAGGAGAATTGTTGAGAAACTGTGACAGGGCAATTTTTGTATACCTGTCTAGCGATAACTGGGTCACCAACTGGAGTAGAGATTGAGAAGGCTTCTGAGAGAGTTTCTGGACTGACACCAAAGTTTACCGCTATATAGGGAGTTATAAAAGACATTGTAGCCCCTAGATCTAACAATGAATAAAAATCTAAATGAAAGACTTGTAACATACCAGTGACCACATAAAGAGAAATTTCCTGGTCCTAGCGAGCCTGGAGAGCTTAGAACCTATTATGGCATTGACCGCCACCTGTACCAGACAAAACACCCTGTTGACTTGGGTGACCTCTTTCTGCTGCTAGAGCTGTAGACTGAGCCCGATTATAGTTACCTCTTTGACCCTTCCTGGTAGAAGGGAAATCGTTCAACCTATGGCCAGACTAACCACACCTAAAGCACCCGTCTTTGCCTGCAAGACACTCGCCCGGATGGTTCTTACCACAGTTTGGACAAGTTGGGAAAGTCCTGTTACCTGAAGTACTCTCCCGAGACTTAGAGCCTGATGCTTTACCTTTTTTATCATGTTGAAACCTGGGGAATGGAGAACTAGCTGATGAAAGTGCTGGGGCTGTAGGCCTTTGCTAAAAATGTGAGCGACTCCGATTGCCTAACTTTTGTTGTGAGTATTCATAATTTCCTATTCTGGCCTTTTTGTTTTCCTTAGTCATTTCTCTAAGCTTATCTCCATCAACCTGTTGCGCATCAGTCATTAGTCAGGAGATCTCCATATCCCCTAACAACATAGAATTCCTGCACTCGGTCTTCACTAGATCTGATAACCCAAACAGGAACTTACTCATTTGTCCCCTTTAATCAATAACTATGTGTAAAGCATACCTGGAGAGCTGGGTGAACTTCAGCCCATACTCTTGGACCGACATTAAACACCGCTTCAAGTTCATAAACTCTTGCACCTGAGCTTCTCTCGACTCCATGGGAAGAACCTATCTAGAAAAGATCCAGTAAAATAATCCCAAGTCACAGGAGTTGCATCCGCATCCATGTTGTCTTTCTACTTAGTGAACTAGATATGAGCCACATCCTTAAGTTGATAGGATGCTAGCTCAACACTCTCAGTTCCAGTCACTTGCATTACGCCAAGAATTTTCTTAACCTCATCAATGAAGTTTTGTGGGTCCTCACTAACCTTCGACCCTAGAAACTCAGGCGGATTCATTCGAACAAAGTCTCGAACCCTAGCTGCAGCTAATCCACCATTATTTTTTATAGAAACTTGGACCTGGTGATTGTTTTGATTGGACACACTTTGAGCCAAGAGCTGGATCACATTCTGATATTCTGCATTCGTAACCTCATGTTTCGGGATTGGAGGAACTGCATTAGCATTGCATACATTAGCATTTCGTCTATTAGCTATACGAGGAGGCATGATCTAAAACACATAACGACAAATTAGAAAGGAGAAATTGAATCATGTCTCACTCACGATGTGGCGTGCTCACACCTATGAAAAAGACTCTACTTAGTGCGGCATTTAGACATACTAGGACTCTTGAGCCTAATACTCTGATACCAAGTTTGTCATGCCCCGAGGCTACCCTCTAGGCTTAACACGAGACCTAGGATCACGAATGACCCCAAGCTAATCCAGAGTCTGGCATATCATAAGCATACTGAAAATAACTAAGTAAAAAATGAACTATGCAGAAGCTAAAACTAGTGGATATCTAAAAATTGAAAAAAAACCCAACTAGTCTGAATATGCAAAACATACTAAGATTTTAGTGATAACTAAAACAATCCCTTAACAACTCAAGATGAATCTACTACTATTTCTGAAAAGCCACTAATTGAGTTGAGTTGCTGGGACATTCCCCCAGCCAACTCTGACAAAATTGAAAACTGAATAAAAAGACTAAAATGAAAAACATGTCTATTATCCTCGGAGTATGAAGACTCACCACTAAATTTGCTGATGTCAGATTGAGAATCGATCTAAGCGTGATCTGGATGTTGAGTACATGAACCTACATCATGAAAGGATGTAGCGCAGAGTATGCGTCAGTACTTGGAATGTACTGAGTATGCCAGATATAGATACTAAGCTAGATAAATATATATAAGCTGAACAAAGCATAACTGAGCAATGACATAAAATGAGGAAGAATGTAAATACTGAAACATAACTAAAAAACTAAGCTGAATGCAATGACCAAGTACTAATCATGAACATGCTATGCTAAACTGAATGTTGAGTTATATATTGAAAACCTAGTCAAATACAGTAGGAGTCTGATACTGGGGGATACTATTAACCGATATAAACCACGTGAGCTAACCATGGAGTCCAATGTATACGCCCCATCGAGAGGTGATAAACGCTTAACAACACCTCATCTAAAACTAGGTATAAGAGATCATAATCTAGTATAAAACCCAACGAGGAGGTGGGGTTGAACCCACAAGGAGTGGTATAAGTTCGAATTAAGTTATGAAGTTACAAATGTGGTCAAATTGGTTATAGGAAATTGATCGCACACACTTAGAAAAATCAAAAGGGTTGACAACGAATGTTAGATGAGGGGATTGGTTTGTCAATTACAAACTAAAACAATTATCAAAATAGGGGAATCAACAAGTAGAGAGGCATTCTCGGGGATGTGATTGATTATAGGCTAATTTAGTTGTATGGGTAATTGATATTCACTAACAATTGCTAAATCTCAATGGGTAGACTATACTATATATGCAATAGCTTTCTTTCGAACAACTATTACAATTCAAGTGAGTTCTTTCGAACCTTGACAAGCTTAATTATGTAAACAACGCAAAACCTTCATTTATCAACTCTCTCGAGCAAGATAGGTAGAATCGAGTTTAGGATTCACTCTCTCGTACTGAACCCACATCAACCCAATAACTACAATCATTAATCGAAAACCTTGATTCTGAATCCTATTTCTCAAGCAAGCCTAGAAGACTAACCTAGAATTACATTTTCAACTACAATTCATAGATTCACACACAACTATCGATTAAACCCACTTAAATTAAGAATTAAAATTAGTAAACGACAATACCCATATTCTAAGTAAGCCAATAATCACATGATAACACCCCAAGAATTGGTGTTTTAGCTACACAACATATAAAAGGAAGAAATAATTACCAACAATATTAGCCATGAGCTCGGTAGTTGTTTCCAAGTCTCTACAACGCTTCAAATCAAATGAATTCAAAATCTTAATTGAAATTTTCATGACCTAGGGGTACCCCCTAGATGTAACAAGCAATACAAGATCCCGATAGGCCTCATACAAGGCACTTACCATATCATTACATAAAGTAATAGAAATGAGAGGGATTTTCAAACATTTTTCAATGAAAGTTAAATTCTTTATATATTGAAGCGGAAGTCTATTAGCTTTGTCTCAAACCATCTAAAACATGAATATCTTGGGACACAGCCCATACAATAGTTCTAAACATAAAAATAAAGGCATACCATAAATTCTAGTCAAATCCTGGAATACTATGACGACCACTAATTTTCAATCCTTGCTTCTACTATGATCCTAGCCAAGGGGATGAGAGTCGATATCGCCGGACCCTACAATTTGATATGAAATGTAGGCAAGAGTATTCGCTAGTACAAACATGTACTAAATATGATGGCTAGCATAAATCATCAACATAAGCATAGCATAAGCATTAGTCAACATAAGGCATAATCCATAAGCCTAATAGATAACAAGATAAGTCATAAGCATAGTCAATGTGCATAAATCATCATATAATAAGATGAATACTTCTTGAATTAATCTCACTTATCATTAGTCAAGACTAGGGTCATCACCTCTAGTCATACATCTCATGGAAGGCCATTCAAGCAATAATCCAAACTATTCATCCTTTATAACATAATTCACATTATTCTTGCTTTACTTTTCAAGACACGGGGATTCACCTTTATGCCTTTTATAAAGGCTAATGGGATTTCACCTCTTACATTACTAGTATAGTCATAGGTATTCACCTCCATGTCCATTTTAGGGAATCTGGTTTTCTCCTCAATGTTCACTTTTATAAGATATAGTCATTCGCCTCCACATCATTTTTACAAGGATCATAGGTATTCAACTCCATGTCCAACACTATATGATATAGATATTTGCCTCCACATCATTTAATAAGGTTATTGGTATTTGCCTCCATGTCCATTTTATAAAGGTTAATGGGTATTCACCTCTTGCCTTTCTCTAAAAGTTATATATTAAGGGTAGTCACCTTACATACATCATCACATGACATGGGTAATAAACTCATGTTCATCATCTCATGACATGGATATTCACCTCATGTTTATCATCTCATGACATGAGTGATCACCTCATGTTTTCTAACTTAGAAATATGGGAGATCACCTCACATACCTCTCATATGAAGGTCTTGGGGAATCACCTTGCCTTATCACATCTCAAAGTCCTTTGAATTAAATTCATTTAAGGTGAGCAAGCCTTTCAACTTAGAATCATTCTATGTTATAAAATTTTTCACATTTATACATTTATACATTAATAGAGTAGGTCATGTTGGTAAATCCTTCCACAACAATCCTATCTACAGATCAACATTCATATATATATATATATATATATATATATAAGCTTTACTCTCAAAGTCATACTAGTCATAACTCATCATATTAGATTTACTCTAAAAAGCCCTACTAATCATCATTCATCATATATGCCTTAGTCTAATAAAAATCCTAATCTCAAAGCCTACAAGCCATAATTCATCATATATACTTTGATATCAATCAATTCATGTTCATATGCTTTAA
Source organism: Solanum tarapatanum (assembly GCA_029582485.1). Classification (NCBI taxonomy): domain Eukaryota; kingdom Viridiplantae; phylum Streptophyta; class Magnoliopsida; order Solanales; family Solanaceae; genus Solanum; species Solanum tarapatanum. Next base: position 9,559 of record JAJOOB010008776.1, on the reverse strand, counting down.
TCTTAAGAAATTCATCATATATAATTTGAAATCCCCAAGAACTCATGAAATCCCCATATTTCCCAATTATGATCTTGTGATGTGGATTTGTGGATGAAAGAAGGATATTATTAGATTATACTTGTAGTAATTGGACTACTTGAATTATGTTAATATCCATATGTTAGTTGTTGTGTTGTTGAAAAGTTATTATCATATACACACTGATGTATGATTATGATATGATGTGAAAGGTTTTCTCAAAATAAGATTATTCTAAGGTTGAAAGCTTTTTGCACCTACTGAATCTATGTGAAGACATGGACGGTGAAATATTATTCTCATGCATGATCTATGAGCTATCTTATAAATTATGTTGGATTGAGTGTCACGACATTCTTCCATGAATATAAACTTAAGTCAAGACTTAATATGAACTCCGTGGGAATTAATGCATAGAACCGAGTTGATATTGAATATGAGATGGAATGATTTTACGCTAGTTGAGTCCGACTTTTCCAAATGGGTTCCTTCTACATTAGATGAGTTCGGGTTCCTGAAATATGTCACATGTGATGGAAATCTTCTATGCTAGTTGAGTCCGGGTTTCTAGTATTAGTCTCCTTATCCCATGAACTATGTGCCCCCATAGGATATTTAGCTAGTGGATCCACCTAATTTAAGATTATGGTTTTACCTTAGGCAAGTAAAGCAACCCTTTTCGGTGAGGGAGTCACCGGATTCCATGTTAGCCCACATGGTCTATGTCGGTTAAGGCTTAATACCACTATGACAACAACAATATGAATAAGAATATGAAATATGAACTATGGTTACTTAAGAACCTTTACTTAGCATGAATGAGATTTGTGGGTATTTATGATATGTTCCTCTTATGTTATGATGATCCACATGTTGACTATGCTTATGACTTATGCTTTTCCACTATCTTCATTTCAATGTTTTTATGCATGACTATCATACTTAGTGCATTTTTGTAGTAACACCTACTTTTCCTACATTTTCCCCAAGTGTAGGGTCCGGTTCTCAAGGTGCAAATCGTTGTGGCTAAAAGCTTGGATTTGCTTATTCTCCTAGCTTGTTGGTGAGTCTTCATGATTTGAGGACGAATGTTATCTCTTGTAGTTCAGTTCATGTATTTCCTTTTCGGGATTTACGGAGTAGGATACGAAAGTGTATTTATATACAATGGTAAACACCTATAATCCATGGACGACCAGTGAAGTTCATAAAAGAAAGCAAAGAAAGGTCCACAACAAAGTTGTCCCCTCTCTCCATATCTCTACTTATTGGTTGGGTGCAGATAACACTGTAATAATAACAAAGCCAGATAGAGATACTGTTCGTTCATGTTGCATGGGTTGTTTCCCTTTTATCATCCGAATATTGTAATAGATAGCAATGTTGAGACTTAGAGTCTAGACTTCCGCTTTTCTTTAAATGGAAATTTAGACTTGACTTGTAATACATTTTTACTCTTATTATTCTAGTGCTTATGTTATGATATGCTAAGTGGCTTACATGGAGCATTTCGGGGTTCTATGTGCCTTGTTACATCTAGGGGGTACCCTGGGTCGTGACACATGACATGGCAAATCACTTCATGTTTATCATATCATGACATGGGTAATCACTTCATGTTTATCATCTCATGACATGGGTAATTACCTCATGTTTTCTAACTTAGGAATATGGGAGATCACCTCGCATATCTCTCATATAAAGGTCTTGGGGCATCACCTCAAGCCTCATCACATCTCATAGTCCTTTGACTTTAGATTCATTTTAGGTGAGCAAGCCTTTCAACCTAGAATCATTCTATGTCAGAAGACCTTTCATATTTTTATATTTTTTTTTGGTAAATAAAAGCATTTTATTACCAAGTAAGAATTACAACTCAAGTTTCAAAAAAATACATATAGGCCTAGACATGCCCAACTCCTGATTAGCTTAGCCAGAATATGGATAACATCTAAATATTTGGATATATAGCCTATTTTGAGTTTTCAGATAGGCCCTGAAATAAACCTCCTAGGCAATGTGTTTCAAAATGACCTCAATGCTTCGCCTCTTCTGTTGAAATACTCATTGGTTCCTCTCCTTCCATATAAAATAAACAGCTGCAGCAAGTGTTATCTTGTATATTTCAGGCATACTACTTTTCCCTTTGCACCACTTCTCTGCCCATTTTAGTTCCCCCTCCCACTCCATACATGGTCTTTGGATGTGCATCCATCTGAGTAACCTAGCCCATAATTGTCCAGTGTAATTGCATCCAAAAAATAGATAATGAATAGACACAGGCTGAGTATTGCACAGTTGACATTGTAAGTTTATATACATTCCCAATTTGGCCAATCTATCACAAGTGTATATTCTTCCCAATGCGACTAGTCTCAGCATTAATATCCATTTAGGTGCACCTTGATTTCCACATATCACTTCCTTCAAGCTAACCTTTTCAAATTGTCCTATTAGCTTTTGATATATGGTCTTGTTAGTCAAACTAGACATTGTATGAACTGTATCCAAGGGTATGCCAACATCTATGAAATATTGTTTTGCCTTGAAAATCTTTTGAATCACCCATGATGCTTGCTTTGGTTCTATTTCCCAAATACATTTGCCCTTCACATAATATGCATGAATCCACCTGATCCATAGTTTATCCTTCTTTGTACACATATTCCATAACAACTTATTGATTTCAGCCTTGTACACATATTTATATATTCATACATTAATAGAGTAGGTCATGTAGGTAAATCCTTCCACAACAATCCTATCTACAAATGAACATTCATATATATAAGCTTTACTCTCAAAGCCCTTATAATCGTAATTCATAAAGTAAGCTTTACTGTCAAACCCACACAAGTCATAACTCTTCATATTAGTTTTACTCTAAAAGCCCTACTAATCATCATTCATCATACATGCCTTAGTCTCAAGAAAATACATGTCTATATGTTTTAATTGTAAGTATTACATGTCTATATTCTTTACTCCAAAGCAATCTACAATATATCTCATCAATATATACTTTGATCTCAATCAATTCATGTGTATATGTTTTAATTGTAAGTATTACATGTCTATATTCTTTACTCCAAAGCAATCTACAATGTAGATTCATCAATCCTAGAGGAATACCTCTAAATCCTCAAGTTTCCCTTTCATGACATAAAACCCATTTATATCAATTTCTTCTTTCTAGACGTGGGTTAGGCATAGGTACATGTAAATTCATCATATAAACATGTAATTCTATTTATTCAATCATAAACAATCATAATCCACTCAGTTGTATCAAAATCCATAACGTTAGAAGAAACCCTAACTAGAATTGGGTAACTCTTTTTCTAAATTGGGGAAATCATGGTGGATCCATGGATAAAAGTATTCCATGGATGAAACTACATCATAACTTGATTACAAATCCCACAAATTCTTCAGGATTGGAGACTTGACCTTGGTCCTAGCTTGAACTCTTTGTTCTTCTTCAAGTTCTCTAGAGAGAAAAAATTGATATGCTTTTGGGGTTTAGGAAATATGTCTTGAATGGTGAGTTTAAAGGGTTAAAATCACTTATATAGGTGTACTAGGCTTAGGAAAAAGGACCTCACTTTATTTTAATTAAAATCGGAAACTCCGAGTTGTGGTGCCCCCCACGAGCTGTGGTTCCTCTTGTGGTCCTGGACCAGCGGCTCGGCCACCTTCCCTTAACCTCTAAAATACTAAGGCAACTTCACACCTCCTCCCATGATCCATTTAAGGCTTAACGAGCTGTGAAGTTGCTCGTGTGGAGGAGGTCAACTTGGGCAACCTTGAGGAGGCTGCTGCCTCACTACCACGAGGGGTCCCATGATCCGTGGTGACCACCATGCACCGTGAAGGCTCTCGTGGGGAGTTGGGCAGTGCCTAGGGAATGTTGGTGCAGCCTTGGCCCTCTTCCTTGGCTCTTGCCCTATTTCCTTGGCTTGTTGCCCTCACACTTAGCCCTAGTTTAGACTACTAAACTATGGGCTGTTTCAAAAATCCTCAGAAGTCTCAAAAGTTTCAAAGTCTATAATGGAAAACTCAGGAGAACTGGATTTTGTTTCTACAATGCTTGAAAAATGATAATCTGATCTGTTTCAAATTTCAATTTATACTTTCCCAAATTCGGGTCTTCAGGGCCATTAGGCGAAATAAGTTGTGCATTTCTAACCAGGTTGGTGACGTGCCCTTTGCTCCAATCCATCACCGGTTTACCTTGGCTCTTAGCCTTGAGGGTTCTGTGAGTTTAGGCGATCGAGGTCGATGTTAGTGAGTCATTCGGTGGTCCGCCGACTATCTATTTCTATGGCCAAGTAGGTTCTTCCCTAGGGCTGGCACACTAAAACTTTAGGTGAGCTAAAAAGCCACTCGGAGGTTCGCCGAATGCTCTTGGCGATCACCAAGATTTCTTTCCGTCAACTTCATCAGCTTTTTTCTCTCCTTTTTGCCTGATAATGTCCTTTCTTTACTCCTTACCTTCATTGAAGAAAATCAACACTTTAAAATCAGTTTTGAGCATAGATTGGGCATCTGAGGACACTTAAACTAAATAAAAAAAGCCCTAAATGAGTTGCAATCTTAGTCTCATCAACACCCCCAACATAAACTTTTTCTTGTCATGAAGTAAAACGAAAGATCAATTAGTTCAATAAGGATATCTACAAATAGTGTTACTCAAGACTCAACACAAATGCACACAAAAGGTTCAAAGTACCCATACAATGTTCAATTGTGCACTCTAAGTTTCAAATTGTGAGTCACCATTAATAAGTATACTGAAGCTCACACTGCTTCCTTCAGATGCAAGTTCAAGCTCAACAAAAGCATTCAAATGACCTCACAACAAGGATGATTCCATGCTCACACCAAATTTCTCAACAATTTAAGATACCAGAATCAAAGACAACTCTCACACTCACAAAAATGAACACATGAATGATTCCACCCATATGTTGCCCTTATTTTCCAATCAACATTCGTTTCAGCTCACTCAAGATCACAAAGGTCTTTTCAAGGCTTGTAATAGGGATGAGTGTAAAGGTATGGTCATGTTTGTTTAGTAGCTTCTACCATCATGAAGTATGGCCTGAAAATCACTTTTTCTCCTTCTCTTTCACATTTAAACATGTTCAGAATCCACTAGGGGAAAGACCTAATAGAGCCAAACTTTATGGCACGACTTAGAGAATGAAGAAATAAAGTTTCTTAAACATCCAATAGCCTCCTATTCATCATGGTGGTGCGCTTCCCATTTATGAACAAGATTCTACTAGATGTGGTTTGAGACATCCTAGAACTATTCTAAGCCTTGTGATATGATACAAAGCTTGTCACGACGCAAGGGTACACCCTAGATGTAACATGGCACATAGAACCCCGAAGGAATTAATGTAAGCCACTTAGCATATCATAACATAAGAGGAAATCTTACTACACTTGTCTCAAACCATCTAAAACAACTTTAATAACTCTTGGGACACAGAACATACAATAGTTTCAAAACATAAAAGAAAGACATAAAGGAAAGGTAATGAAATAGTCGATGCTATGAGGACTCACCAAGTCGCCAACTCCTTTCTCTTCTAGAAACATATCCTCAAAAATGGAACCTAAAATTGTCGAACCCTACATTTGTTGAGAATGTAAGCAAGAGTATGTGTTAGTACAAAAGTACTAAATATGATAACTAGCATAACTTCATAAGAGCATAACATAAGGGTTAGTCAACATAAGCTATATGCCACAATCATAAGAGATACTTCAAGAAACATAAACTATAAGCATAAGAGACAATAACATAGTCATAAGCATAATCTCCAACATAGGCATCATATAAGCATTAGTCAACCCTTAGTCCTTCATATCATAAGAGAACTACTTCTCAAGTAACCTCAAATCATACTTGTGCAATGCATGGATGAGGCCCCGTAATCCCACCCACACTAAGTACAACTTTTAAGTCATCATAATCATACTTACCATCTTGGATCTCATCATTAGATTATCTCTCATAGACAAGTGAATCTCTCACCTTTAGTCAATCATAACAAGGAAGGAAACTAAAGCACAATCCTATCTAAACATACATCATATTAGAGAACACTTTCTAGGTAACCTTAAGTCATACTTGTGCAATGAAACTGAGTTGATTTGGGGTAAGTTGCTCGAGAGAGAATTTACCCCCACTATAGTCTAGCCTAGTCACAAATACTCGATAATTTACTATCAATAGCATGTACCTGATAATTTAGTCTATCTCATATTCATATCACATCCCAAGAATCTTGTCTCTCTATCTCATTTTCATATATTTTTGATGTTTTTAGTTGTTAATTAATACAAAAACCTCCCATTGATAATTGACGCTTGCGTCATCCCTATAGATTTAGTATGTTTGTATTCGATAATGTTTATAACTATGATTAATTAGAACTTAATTTTATTTTTCTATTAATTCTCAAAACCACTCCCTTAGGACTTGAACCCAACCCTTGGTTGGGTTACTTTACTATTGTACGATCGTAGACACTTGAATTGGAAGTTGTGTCTTGATTACGAAAACATCAAAATGGAGCCACTGCCGGGGAGTAGTGTTATTTGAGAATTTTCGGTTTAGTAAAATTCTTGTACTTCTTAGTCGTATTTTACTAACTTTATTTTTTGTTTTATATTTCTTTGAGTTATTGTTGTAGGCAGATACCCTGAGCATGGCTGAGGGAAATGGTAGCAAATTGGCTGAGACGAATCAAGAAGTCAAGAGGGATATGAAGTTAACCGCACTAGTAACTCAACTAAATGATTTGTCCACCAAAATATTAGAGGTGGAGGACCAGTGCAAAAGTCAAGGGAGGTACATATCCCCTCATGAATAGAAAAAGTCTAGATACATGGATAACAATTGTGTCGAGGACACACTACAAATCATTCTCCAAAAGATCACCGACCAAGATCGAGTGTTGGAAGAGATGAAGGAGAATATTGAAGTGTTGAATCAAATGTTTGGCTCTCATTCTAGATCGATGCAGTAGATCAGGACACTCATGAGTTATGGAGTTTCTCCTCTCCACTAAAATGAACTATTGGGGTTACCTAGTAACACTAGGGCAAACCCTAATGATGGAGAGTGAGTAAGGACTTGCATCGGGCCAAAATGTTTAACTAAGGTGCTTCTTGGGAGGCAACCCAAGGTCTTAAATGCATTATTTTTAGTCTTACAAATAATGGTGTGTTAATTGTGCAGGTTAAAGTGTGGAGAGTGTTTGGATATTGCGTTTGGCGAACTAAAAGTCCATTAAGCGAATCGCCGAACCTGTCGGCGATCCTGATGTAAACCGCCATTTGGACCTTCTTTTTTACTGAAGATCTTGTAAAACTCAGCGAGGTAAGTGACCACTCAGCGTGTCACCGAGTAGATTGTCGAGAAATACTAATGTCGCCGAATGGGCGAGATCTGGGTAGTTTGTATAAATCCATAGGTTTAAAATTTTAACCACTTCATTTCCCCTCACTCTCGACCTTCAAAAAATCGCACCTACTTAATATTTCCAAAATTTTCGCATCTTCTAAATATCTTAGTTGAATAGTTGGTGTCTGGATTTTGGATTACATTGTCTCCTAGCATTTCAAAGAACTTTGTTTAGCATAAAAGGTTGGTTTTCCCGAACCCCGAGGTTACATTGAAAAAATTTTCTCTTATGCAATTGGGCTTATTGTATTGATGAGTGTTGGGGATCTCTGATAGGTTTAGATTATTTAAATGCCGAGTTTATTTCGTCAATCTTGGCGGTTTTATCTTGATTTTCGAACTCCTATTTGTTGCGCGTCGAAATGAGTTAAATTTTGTGGGGTTGTGCGTGCGTGGTGTTTAGCATGGTTAAGTATTATGGGTCTGACCTTAATTGTACTAGTGCATACTTTGATTTTGTTTTTGGGGTTACGAGGTTGAATTCAAGAAGTTGGGTTAAAAATACGCACATTGAGCCATTTGGCAAACTGGGTCTAGGTTGCCGAACCACTCGGCATTTCACCTAATGTCCCCATCTTGCCCTTAAATTTTATGCTCTATTTGTTGATGGGTTCTTTATCCTTGTCAACTCCTTTGGATTTCTATGCACTGTAGCTTTTAGCGGACTAACCCTAGATCGCCAAAAGAGTCAGTGAAGCTTACCAGCAACTGATCTCCAGTGCTTTGGTCAAATGTATCTCTAACTTCTCTTTGAGTTTTGCAAATATGACTAGATCTAAATCTAAAACTGCTGAAAGAATAATGCCAGCTCAAGAGAAGTCCAAAGGGATTGCGATAAATAAGGATGTAGTTACATCGAAAGGAAAAGCTTCGAAACTATCCATAACTACATGGGAAAGGCAAGGGCAAGAGACCCACTTCTGCCAGGAAAATCATTACCCTTGACCCTAATATTCCTTCATGAGCCAGGGGATTTTGCAGAGCGGTGCATGTCTTTCTGGCAGACTCACACTCAACAGACCTTGGTGAATCTGGAACTGTTGTTCCTCCTGAGGTGACCTCAGGCACTATTTCCCAGGCTCAGGGTGAGGCATCGAGCACTAATGGCCAGGCACTGAGGTGACCTCAGGCACTAGATAGGACCCCCTCTTTACCCCCCTCTCTGTTTTTGCTTTATTTCATTGTTGGATAATTTTTATTTGCATTTGAGGACAAATGATTTTAATTGTGGTGGGGTGTGCCCTACCTTTGTGTGCACTATATTCTTGTTGGGTTGTGAATCATAATGTTGTATTTTATACTTTTTTTCTAGGAAGGTTTGAGCTTGTAGCTTCGTATTTTAAATTGCAAAATGATTTTGACCCTTTCGAAAAAATTTCACATGTGTTGAATGTGGTTGTTCTCTTGCAAATTTGAGCATCGGTTTCGATCAATGTTGATGACTCAAATAGTGCTCATAATCGAACAAACATGAATATGGAGCTACGATTAGACCAAGTGAAGTTACATAGAAAATATATGAATTGTTTGCATCTCGTTGTGACTAGCCATTCTTGGGGGTGTGATTCTGTGATTGAATGCTTCAATTAGCTTATGGGTGTTAGTATTTACTAATTTTAATTTTGATTTGAAGTGGGTTCAATTGATAGGTCAGTTTTAATTTATGAATTATAACTGCAAATACAATTCTAGCCTAGTATTCTAAGCTTACTTGATAAAGAGGTTTTATGGTTTAACCTGTCAATTGATGATTGTAGTGATTGTGTTATTGTAGACTTAACTTAAGAAAGTGGTCTAAATTCAATCCTACCAAGAGTAGATTAATTGAGGTATTTGGTTGTATATATGTGTTTGCTTGTCGAGGTTCTAGAGAACTTGCTTGATTTGTAATAGTTGATTGAGAAATGACTATTACACCAAAATCCTAGCCTACCCACTATGATTCAACCATTTCTAGTAAATAATAATCACCCAATTAGAAAAAATTTCATTCAATTGATCACACTCCCAAGGATATCTCTCTACTTGTTTAGTCCCGATTGTTCCTAGTTGTTA